>CAAKMY010113009.1:0-33272 GCA_901111285.1 Corrigiola litoralis | reverse complement strand
GGATAGAAACAAAGTGCAAGTGGTAACGTATAAAGACTAAACACGTAGACAAGACACGTAGCCTGTCAATGTGGAGTGTCGGGTCGCACTTAAGAGTATCCGACGCGAATTAAGTGTCGTGTCGCATGTCCTATCGTATCCGACACGCGACACGCCACCTGAGGAGAGAGTCCGAGTAACATAGATTGTATGTTGACGGAGCACATGGTCAAGACTTGAAGATGGTGTACACTAACACTACTCATGTGTACACCCGTACAACCCAAGTCCAAGGAGGTGATATAGATGACCCATGACCCAAGTCCTCGGGTGTTTAAATATGTGGATGGATGTAGAGTGTAGACGCATATAGATGTAGAGAGTAGAATATGTGTTGCACTTGATGGAGATGCAGAGTCTAGAGCCGAACATATGGTGCACGCATAGCTCAACAACATGGGGTATTACTTAAGGGGAGGTCATCAAAACTTTAGGGTTCTCATGGTGCGCAGGTCTGTGGGGCTGCGTGACTTGGAGGTTCTTCTTGACCTCTGAAAAAGGATGGTATGAGCGGAAGCAGATTGTTGTTTTAGGGTAGGTCGTGAACTAAGAGGTGCTTGGTTTTTGGAGAGGATTGTTGAGGGGTATTAGTATAATGCATATTGAGAAGGAGACCAAGAACAGATATGTGAGAAGCTGATAATATCATACTAGTGTTGAGTGGAGGCGCAACAAGCCAACACCTCCCCTCTCCATAAAAAGGAGGAACTCGAAAAGAACACATGTCTATCTTGTTGGTAACGTTTTTACAAAACTAAATACAATGACATGTTGGAGAAGAGTCTCATGAACCTTCTTCACCTGAAGCACGTTATTGTAGCTATTTTTCTCATAACCACAGCCTTCACAAAAGGTTTTTACTTTAAGGGAGAACTTCAGATTCATAAGAATTGAAATGAGAAAGAGAGTCGTTTACAGTTGGCTCAATGCTACATGTTCATTTGGCTAGCCCGTCTTTATGGTTAAAGTGTCTTAATTGGAATCTGCTTCAGTGTTCTTGATTGGGGTTTGAGGGGAGGGTGTTTTTCCATTCCGACTTCCAGAGAAATCTAGGAGAGTTTCCAGAGTTTTGGTTTGTCTTTGAAGAAACCTTGTATTTTGAATATATAAGCCTTATGGTAATACTTATTTTAGCTTATAACCATCTTTTAAACTATATTCTTTTTTAAGCTTGTTTATAATGCTCCTTCATCAGGAACTTGAAGTATCTCACCGTCTTTATGCTATGATTTCAGCTTCTTGGGAGGAGCAGTGGGTTTCAAGTTGCATCAACTCATCGACCATGTACAAAGGGGCTTTGGTTGTGGAGTGCTCCCATAAAGAGGACTGCTCTTGATGGAACGGACTACAACCTTATACTCTTGGATAGTGAAGGAATAGATGCTTATGATCAGACGGTCAGCATTTACTCTGTTTAAGTTCACTCTCTGTTCACTTTACTGAATGCCGTGATATTTGCTGTTTCTGTTTCTTTGACTTTCAATGAGAATTATCATGTCGATTGGTTCTCTGTTCAATTTTGAATTGCTGTATCTAGTTACATTCCTTACTTTGATTTTCTGCAGGGAACTTATAGCACCCAGATATTTTCCCTGTCTGTTCTCTTATCCAGCTTGTTCATCTACAACCAGGTAGCGTTGGATGGATTGTCAATGAAATTTTATTTAATCAAGTATTGATATTTATTTTTTTATGATAAATGAAGTGCTTGCTGCACTTTTCTAGTTTGTAGTTCTGCAAACAACTTTTATGTACTTTATATCTTCAATTGTCAAGCAAGGGGATGAAATATTTTTCTGAATACAGATGGGTGGAATTGATGAAGCTGCACTGGATCGGCTTTCACTTGTGACTGAAATGACTAAACATATACGCGTCAGGGCCTCCGGAGGAAGGGCTACAGCTTCTGAACTTGGGCAATTTTCCCCAATCTTTACTTGGCTTCTGAGGGTAAATTTGTGTTGCATTACCTAACTATAGTCTTCCTGTTCCTGTATTTACATTTTGCATGGTAATGCAGGACTTCTATTTGGATTTGGTTGAAGATAACCACAAGATAACTCCCCGGGATTACCTGGAGCTTGCCTTGAGGCCAATTCAAGGCTGTGGAAATGATATAGCGGCGAAGAATGAGGTATATCTCTATGTTCTTTGGAATTTTGTTCTTACATAGCTCGTTAGATATGTTCTTGCAACCTTTTTGTTTATTTACCTGGTTTTTTTTAATGAACAATTGTCCATGCTCCAATGCCTTTTGTAAAGCTGCATGCTATATCACTACTCCAATGCCTCTAATAAGGCTCTTGTCAGGGTGCCGTAGAGGACTCAGGTTTTTGCAACCTGTGCTATTAGATGTATTGAACAGATCTGTGTGCTATTAGATGTATTCCATCGTACTACAAAGTTAGAAATTTTCCAGATAGACTCTCTCTCTCTCTCTCTCTTACTCTCTCTAGTGGATTAGTCATTTGGTGCATAGATTACCAAATAATATTGGTAGTAACTATGAAGTACGAACTGATTTTGAATATTGATATGTAAGTCGATCGAAGGCTACTGGGTGGTACTGATGGATTATATGCTGACAATCAGATTCGTGAATCAATCCGTGCTCTCTTCCCTGATCGTGAATGCTTCACACTTGTAAGGCCTTTGAACAGTGAATTTGAGCTTCAGCAGCTTGACCAAACACCAGTAAGCATCTGAATACTCCTATGCACTTTGTATATGACTATCTCACTGTAATTTTGCGCTGACGTGTTCAAAATGCATACATAACATGCAGTTGCACAAGCTTAGACCAGAATTTAGGAATGGCCTGGATGCATTAACAAAGTTTGTGTTTGAGAGAACTAGACCCAAACAAGTTGGGGCAACTGTAATGACTGGACCTATGCTTGCTGGTCTTACCCAATCTTTTTTAGATGCACTTAATAATGGTGCTGTTCCTACAATCACTTCCTCTTGGCAGGTAAGGCTTTCATGTGATACCCTTCTACTTTCTGTTTATATCGGTAGTACACTAGTACTGGAACTTTCTGATTCAAGTAATAATGCAAAGGTCATGATAGAGGATCCTTTTAGATATTTCTAATGAGGAGGAATAGCTTTTGTAATCCATTGGTGTGCACACACAGAGACAGTTGCAAAGAGTTATTGTGTAGTACCAATGTGGTGGAGGTTGGATAAAAGTTTACTATGGTTGTCTAGACTAGGTTTCCGTTGTTTTTTTCTTTTTCTTTGCAAAGAGTTTAAAGCATTATTCAGATCTGGAAAACGGGTCATTCAGGTCGGATTTCAATAATGTAAGTCTTAAATTTCATGTTCTTGCTCTAGTATCCATGTCATTATTACCGCAATGCTTCTCTTGAGATAGTAGGACAGGTCAGAAATATGGTTCTTTTTATATCCTTGAGGTGCAGATTATAGAACTTCAGTTAAATGAATAGTAGAGGGATGCTTAACAAGACATTTGATTGAGATTATTGTAATCCATAGCTGAAATTTTGCTCGACATACGAAGTTCTCTTCTATTTTTTTTTTTTTTTTTTTACTCAAGCAAGGACTTCAAGAGTTCAAGATCGATCTTATGTGAGACACTATTCATTTATAGTTCTTTCGTCG
The DNA here is from genome assembly GCA_901111285.1 of Corrigiola litoralis. NCBI lineage: Eukaryota > Viridiplantae > Streptophyta > Magnoliopsida > Caryophyllales > Caryophyllaceae > Corrigiola > Corrigiola litoralis. The sequence goes on along the minus strand of CAAKMY010113009.1, from coordinate 29,609 downwards.
TAAGTAGCTCTAAGTGATTGTTAAAATTGCAAGTATTGTTCTGTGCTTTCTGTTTCATGTGGTATTATTTTCATCTTCTAGAGTGTTGAAGAAACCGAGTGCAGAAGGGCATTTGACGCAGCTACTGAAGTGTATATCTCTTCCTTTGATAAGTCCAAACCACCTGAGGAGGTAAGGGTCTTCACTGTATGGAAATATTATAAAGTCTCTTTTGTTCCATCTATGGTCTCATGCTGATTCCTTTTTCTCTTTTGTAGTCGGCACTGCAAGAAGCCCATGAAGAGGCAGTTCAAAAAGCTTTGGGCATGTTTAATTTGAATGTCATAGGCGCTGGTTCAGCAAGACAGAAATATGAGAAGCTTCTGCAGAATTTCTTTCGGATGGAATTTGAGGTGATTTAAATTTAGCTCCATCAAAATTTTATGTGGTCTTTGTGAATGGGTGATCTATTCATGTTATCTTCCCCTTTTAAAACTGATATAGGGAAGGGGGTTGCAATCAAATTTTCAGTAACATGGGCAATAGTCAATATGCAAGTTGAAACTCTGGCTTATCAGATAAGTACATGAATCTGATACACACAAAACTCACAGCACTTAGGGCTTCAGTATAGTTGCTGGACATCGAACACAAATCATAACTATGTTCCAACATCCTCTCTGAATGATATCCTGTAGTCTGCTTGCTCCATTACGGATTTCTTGGAATATCTGCTTGAGAGTTAGATTCCACTTATATCTAGTGTTTCCAGTGAATTTGTAGAACCTTGTCCCTATCCTGATCACATGAACATCAGCAGCAGCAGTGGCTTCATCAATAAAGTGGTTTTTATATATCTTACCCCTATGATGGAAACGACAACAAGTGATTTTCTCCCAATTCCACTACGATAGGAATGCTCAGCCACCCCAAATTTCTTGGCATATAGCATCAGACCAGATACTTTGAAAGAAACGAGATGGACCATTCGTCTGGCAAGATACCTGAGAGAATAAATACTAAAGACTGGATTTGACGACAAGATCTTGCTAACTTGTCTAGAGTAATATGCAATATACTGGACCCATAATATGGCATTTACATGTAATTGACTGGACCATATTTTTTTCTTGTCACTAGCTATACTCCACATGATCTTCTTTTGTGCTGCAAAGTTCCGTGCTGTAATTTCAAACAAGGGAAGTGCTGCATTTCTCCTCAAATCTATGAACGTGCTGCTCATTTCACAGGCTTGAAAGTTAATCTCGGTAGAGGGTAACTGTAACTTTTAAAGAAATCAGTTCTTTGTCACAATCTAAAATTTTTTGAGGCTAAAGCCTAAAATCGAAACTGGGGTGTTTCTCATCAGATAATAATATGTACTCTGATTTCCTAATATTTGCCTGTTTGGTAAATATTGTTGATTTCTTCCACATATATTCCTCTGTTTATAATATATCTTATGCAGGATTATAAGAAGAATGCATACATGGAGGCCGATTTACAATGTTCAACAGCAATTCATAACATGGAAAAGCAACTAAGAGCTGCTTGTCGTGCTCCTCGTGCGGAATTAGTGCAAGTCCTTAAGGTTCAATCGCAGCTTTCATTTTTTTTTTTTTTTTTTTTTGCAAAGTGCAGTTGTTTTGGCTTTTATTTTGTTGTTTCATAATGTTCATTCCCGAGCATGTCCAGGTGTAGCTGCGGCAAGTGTTTTGCTACCAGACCTGAGGAAATTTGAAACACTACCTATTGAAATTAGTAAAGTTACAAGCATTGTATGTATAGGTTGGGACTTACAAGTTACTCCTTCTGTCATGTAAAATATCTAAAATTCACATGGCTTCAAGAAATAACCTTGAGTGGGGGATGAAATGAGAATGAAGACTACTGAGGAAAATGAATGAATATTTTGGGACATGCTACAACAGTTAGTGAGGCTCGTCATTTATTCTGATATGGAGATCTAAGAGACATAGTTAGTACTCAAAATTTGTCCTGAAAGACTTAGAATAGATATAAACTCAATGACGAAATCATCAGTCTTCTTTCATAGAGCTCAAGGTATCATATTTTGCAAGTTCTTACAGACACCAAAATGTCTTTTGAAATTTTTCTAAGGGTGCTACAGTTGTGTTGTAGAAAGGACCACATAACATTTTTTCTGGATTGGACAATTGCTTCAAAGGGAAGCATCAGGCATCTTCTATCTTATAACTGGTGTTTGGTCATTTGACAGTGGAGCTAATGACTCCTGCAGGCAAGTTGTAAAATTGTCATGTAAATGACGCCGTTCTGTGTTTTGCTGAAAAGGATTATATTCTATAAGTAAGGTCGCGATTATAATGACCAAGGAGCTAATAAATGGTATATATTTGTTCCGACTAACTCAAAGAAGCCAAAAGCAGCATCTGTGCAATTCAAACTTCAAAGTTGTCTTAACTGAGTGCAATAAGTTCAGATTAGTGCTGTAGGGACTTCGTTTTGTTGAAACTGCTAACATGCATTGTTCTGGTAGGTTGTAGATGATCTTCTATCCGAGTATGAATCATCATGCTATGGCCCTGGGAAAGATCATAAAAAAGCTATTTTCTTACAGCAAAGGTTAGTGTCGGAATTCGATTACTCATTTTTGCCTTTTTGCATAATGGCTCATCTGACAGTGTGATATTCTACAGTTTTGAGGGCCTGATTACTGATCTTGTTAAGAAGCAAATTGATCAGATTGAATTGGAGAGAAGTGCCCTTATTTTAAAATGCCGATCCATTGAGGATAAGATGTCTTTGTTCATCAATCAGTTAGAAGCAAGTGAAAAGCACAAGTCTGAGTATTTAAAGCGATATGAAGACGCTATAAGTGACAAGAAAAAAAATGCCGATGACTACATGAATCAAATTAGTATCTTACAAAATAAATGTAGCTCTATTGAACAGAGGTGTTCGAGCTTATCTAAAACATTGGATTCAGCCAAGAAGGAATCGTTGGAATGGAAAAGGAAGTATGAACAGGTCTCATCACACCAGAAAGCTGAAGAAGATGAATCCTGTGCAGAAATAGCTTCTCTCAGGTCTAGGGGCAGTGCTGCTGAAGCGGGTCTGGCTGCTATTCGTGAACATGTTCAGTCTGCTAAACAGGAAGCAGAGGAGTGGAAACTGAAGTATGACCTTGCTGCTAGACAAGCAAAAGCAGCTCTTGAGAAAGCAGCTGCTGTACAAGAATCCACAAATAAGAGTATGCAATTAAGAGAAGATTCACTCAGAGATGAATTCGCCAAGAAATTGGCTGACAAGGTCTGAGATAGTCTACCTATTTAGTATTTCTTAACCTCCTTTGTATTGGTTCTGGAATATTCATGGATAAATGATATGCGATACTCTTTAGATCTACCCTCTTATATATAAATTTGCAGGAAGAGGAGCTTAAGGACAAGGTCAGAAAGGTTGAACAGGATGAGAAACGATTGACAACTTTAATTTTACGGTTGAAGGTGAGTATTTATGGAACGAGTGACTTAATCTAGAAATAGCTTTACTGGTCTAGTTACTGTGTATTACTTATGTTCGTTGTTCCCACGAATTGTTGTTTAATATATGCAGGGTTATTTTGTTATGTACAGCAATGAATCATAATGAAACACTGATTAAAATAAACCAAAAAAAATAGAAAGAACAAGAATTCAGAGAAACTGTGTCACGTCCAGCAATGACATACATTTTTTTTGTTATCATAATCTTGCTCTAGTTCATCTTACTGACATAGGAGCAGTGATGGACACAAAGACAGTAGTTGTATGACTTGTATCATGGTTTCTTAGGGATATCCAATGTTGTATACTGCATATGTAATTATGTTTCAATGTGAAGTTAAAATAACCATAGGGGGTACGAAGTACTAGTCTACGGCAGATATTTCTTAGTTCAATATGATTAAAGCCTTCTGAAGTAGTATTAGGCCATTGGCAGTATGAGGTTACATCACAGAGCATCCCCTGATTCTTGGTGTTGACCTATAATTACCTTTGCAGAAAACTGAGGTGGGGGAAATTGCTCCGATTTTCAAGCCATTTTACACTGACCACGACATATTTTCGTTTACAATTATGAAGTTACAGTGTTGTACCTCTTTTAATTGGGGGGGGGGGGGTTGGAAAGGATATGCATGACAGAAATTCTTGTGAATATTATCTTGCTTCACTTGGATATATAAAATAAAAACTTGAATATAATCTACAACGAGTCCAACTTGAATAGCTTCTTAAAGAGGTTGCTGTTAGGTTTGTTGCACCAGTCGATCAGGCTACAGGAATTGCAATGAAGTTTAAGAGAGTATCAGAATTATTGACATTTTTCTGTTACTTTCTTTTAGTTGACAAAATATTGATGTAGACGATATTTCAGCCCTTAACCTCTTTTCTGGCCCCACCCTCCATTGCAATTTTGTGAACTATGGGTGCTTTGCTCAAAATTATTTGCATGCAGCTTACAATGACATAATTGTATATCTGTGCATTAACAGTTTTATTCATTGTGCTTTAATCTTCCTAGGCTTCTGAGTCAAAGGTCCAAACCTATGATTTCGAAGTAGCTGACTTGAAGTCCGAGATGAAGGTGCTGCAAGAAAAGTTGGAAGCTGCAAATGCAACTGCACAATCTTATGAGAAAGAGGCTAAAATTCTTGAGCAGGAGAAAATTAATTTGGAGCAAAGGTATCAATCTGAGTTCTTGATCTTTGATGAGTTACAGGAGAGATGCAGTGCTGCTGAAATAGAAGCCAGGAGAGCCAATGAAATAGCAGATAAGGCGCGAGAAGAAGCAGCAACTTCCCTTAACGAAAAGAGTGATATCCAGCAAATATCCATGAAAAGATTGGCTCATATAGAGAAGGCTAAGAGGCAGATCGAAAATTTGGAGAGACAGAAAAAGGACTTGGCTGATGAGCTAGCAACGGTCCATGCATCAGAGATGGATGCTAAATCTAAAGTGGTCTTATTGGAAGCTAGACTTGAAGAAAGAGAGAAAGAAATAGAATCACTAATGAAATCGAACAGTGCACAAAGAGCTAGCACAGTTCAAGTCCTTGAGGGTCTACTCGAGTCTGAACGTTCTGCTCGAGTAGAAGCACATCGCAGGGCTGAAGCTCTCTCCGTCCAGCTGCAGGCAACCCAGGGTAAGATTGATTTAATCCAGCAAGAGCTGACTTCCGTTCGTATGAATGAATCTGCATTGGAAGCCAAGCTTAAGTCTACTTCCCATGGGAAACGTTCAAGGGTGGAGGACGTTGAAATGGAGGTGGCTCCTGTTGAGGAGATCCATGCTGATGACAGACTTACTCGAGTGAAGAAGAAACTTAAAAGCATCATTAGCCCTTTCAAGCATGCAACATCACCAGAAGATGGAGGTTCAGTTTTTAGGGGTGGTGAAAAGGATAACCAAATAAGTTCAGAAGATCATACCAAGTTTTCTATTCAAAAACTTAGGCAAGAGCTGGAAAACCATAACTTTGGCACTGAGCTACTGAAGTTGGCAAATCCAAACAGAAAGCAAGTCCTGGCTTTATATGAAAGATGCATCCTCAAGAAGTTATGAGAAGCTATTCATTGCCTCAAAGACAATATAATTCGGCCATGTTCATATAGAATGTACTTAGACGGCTTACTACCTCAAAGGCATGGATCAATGCAAACTTGCCTGCAATTTGATTGGTTAGTCATTTGTCTGTTACGTGAAGCTGATTGGGGCTCCACTCCTGGTCTTTCTGTCCCGCCTTTCGGTATTCTTTCTGAATTTTGAATTATTTGCGTGTGAATATAGGTTTGATAGGCATACAATGCAAGGAACTATTACTATTTTCGGGTACTCGTTCCATAACTTGCTGAACATTGGTATAGGTGAATTGCTCTATTTCATAATGTGAGTAACCTTGTAATTACTTTACGATCCTATCAATGTAATGGTACATATTAGACCTGGTATTACTTATTTCTAACCTTAACAAATTCTTGCAAGTTTGTAAATCTCCCATATGGGGAGTTTATTTCTGGCAATCAAGTTTGTGTATGTAGGACTACTCATAACTTTTGAGTTCGTACGCACATTTACTCTGCTCCCTCTATAATATTGTAAAATTCCTTGAAGTGACTGATTACCGGTGAAATACTAGTAACTAATTGAATTTGCTTTCTTATGATAAAAGTTAAGATACATGAGCATCATACCCGTGGCCCTATATCTGATAATCAGAGGCGAGGGAGTCAGGGAGCCATTCATTTTACTTGTATTGATGAAGATTTGACTCCGCAAGAATCGGACCTGAAGATTCTACTCCGACGATAAACAAAAAGCTGCTGAATAACAAGCCCACCCTATGTGACTACAGGTCGTAACTTTGTGCAAAATGATTTGTGTTGCCTGTAAAAATTGTGATCAAGTCTAACTGTCTAAGAGATGAAATTTTGCCAACACTCGAGATATTTTACTTGACTATCAGACTTCCCGGACAATTTCTTAAAGATGAAATACGTATATGCATATCTTCCGATGTTTTGACACTAGTGGGTATGACATGAATATCAAGTTTGTGGCTTACACTAAACTTCCTTTTATCTAGCTGTTATAATCCTTGTAACGCTTTCGGAAACTGTGGCCATAAGATTAAGGAGGATAACTTCTCTGTGTCTAATAAGTTCAAACGTTTGAGTTTAGTGAATCTACGAGCAACCAAATATCTCCGCTGGAGGGTGTGTGGCCAAACTGACAAGATTGAAAATGTGACTTAAATCTGACTGAGATCATTTTGCAGGTAACCCAAGTAGCTTATTTTTTCAATTAGCTTAATTTTGGTCAATAAGGTAGACTAGGGTGATTGAAATGACTTACTAAACACACCCTGAGTACACTTATATCTGAGACGAGATGGACATAATAACCAATAAAATGTCAATTTGGTAACATTTTAGAATTTTCATTAATGGAGAACTAAAAGGGTTACAAAGGAAACATTATCGTCTCCATTATCCCAAGCCAAATCATTCAAAGACACATATAGGATGGTAAGAGTCATCCACAAGTGCCAGTATTCCCAGTAAATTCACCCTTGCAGATGTGAAAGACCAATATAAAGGAGCAGAATAAAAAGCAAACCAAAACCCCAAACACACAAATGTATGCATGAAGTGATGATGAAGTCACACGACTTAATTACGAACATGGCCGTTTTTATAGAGTTAGTATTGAGAAGGAACAAAGACGAAGGGTCCAACTGAGTAGAGCGAGGACTGGCCAGCAAGGGCCCTGTACTTGGCTAGAACGGCACCTGAGAGACCATCGTTGGTGTCAGTTGGGACTGAGCAAGCGCCAGGGGCTGGAGCCTCAAGGAACACTCTGCAATCAGCAAGCACGAAGCTTTTCAAAACGTACTTTGACAAGTTGATGTGGAAGTAACCGTTTTCGTCACTAGGTGGCGTCACCACTGAAAAGGGTGCTGATTCGTAACCATGATCGTTCAATGCCAAGCATGTCACTCTTGCAGTTGCCCCTGTCATTTGTTACTTACTCATCGTTAGTTTAAATTCATGTATGTTACCAAACAACTAAAAGTTTCCTTGAAAATGTGAACGCCTAGTAAGTACAATCTAATGGAGAGTGCAAACATCCTACATCTAACCAAATGAGCATGCTCACAAAAAAGGAGTTGAAACTTGATAGAGGGGTTTCATGATCATGTTCCTCTAGACTGACTCTTGTAAAGAAAGATATGCAAATACGTAGTTTACAATATGATGTGATGGAATCCCTACCTTTCATTGGAGTTAGTTTGCCATCTTTGCAATAGACTAGGCCTTGAACCTTGGTAGCCACCGAATTATCATGGTATTTTGGTCCAGAGCCAGGAGCTGCGTATGGCTTTAGACTACGGCCTTTCTTGTAATCTGCGGAAACAATGCCCAAAAATGCAAGAAGCAGGATGGAGGCTAAGAACAAACGGGGAAGAACCATTTCTATAAAAAGAACTATTGCTTGCTTATCATCAACCAACAATTTAATACTCGATCACTGCTAATCAGAATGCCTTTGTTATATGCTCAACTTCTATCCTTGGACTTTTAAAGTATGTGTTTCCATTGATGTTTTCATGCCGTCTCTAGCTACGTGCGGTTAGTATTTGGGTGCACGTTTTGCTGTGGAAAGCTTAAAAGATTTGCACAGCACTACCAATTGTTGACGTGAACTAATTCTTGAAAGTTGAAAAATTCTGTATGTGAATGGGTAATTATGGTATAATAGTTTAGAACATGTACTACAAACAGGAAAAAGTGAAGACGGGATTCCGCGTCATAAGTCCGTCGCAAAAGAACTTTCATGATGGGAAAATCTGTCGCAAGCCCATCCAAAAAGGATGCCGTAGATGCATTTGACAACTCCTCTCGCAAAATAAAACCCTTTTAGCCAAACGATGACTACTTTGAAACAATGTAATTTTAACTTAGAATTAATTATCTCATTCAAGCCCATGTGTCACACAAATTCGTCTTCAGTTACCATTAAGAACACCACACTACTTATATATGATCAATCAAGCAGCTTTCCTCGTAAATAGAATTGAAACTAGGTATATTGTGAAAGTACAATCATTAAGAAGCTAGTAAAATAGCTTTGTCTACAAAAGCTTACTTCGTATAGGACAGAAAGCTTTAAGATATCCTTAAGAACAAGTCATTCATACTATAAAAGAAATTAAATGTGCAGCACAACTGATTGACATCTATTGTGGTTTTAACAACAAGCAACTTAAAACCTAACCTACATACTATTAACACTCTGACGGCGCGATGACTTTGACAATCTCTTCATCTTTGGAACCTATATAGCAAGCAAAAATTGGTGTCGGTTTCCAATTAAGCTCTCTTAGACATTTAGATGTCATTCATGACGAAGGTGTTGCTATCCACAACTAAATTAGAAACAAAAGATCCTTTTAAATCATATGAAAGAAGAGTGAGTTGTCGTTATGTAGTGACTGTAAACAAAACCATTACTTGGAGGAGGAGAATTTGTGCCCGAGTGCCGCACATAAAAATTAAGTGCGAAGATGTCTAGGGTAGGTAGTTATGGGACTGGAAATAACAAAAATGTGTCTATAATAAGCATTTGTGTGTCTTAAAATAATTATGTATAGAATAAACACTTATGTGTCTCATAATAACAAAAATAGTTTGGAATAATGCATGTCTAAAATAAACTTTTTTTTGTCTACAATAAACCACAAAGTATTTGTGTGTCTAACAAAAAAGAGTACCTCACAATAAACATATATGGAATAGACATTTTTATGTGTGAGAATAGACAAAAATTCTCTAGTATAGGTGTCGCACCCAATTTTTAGGTGCGCGCGGCTGCTTGATATAAAAGTATGGCTACTTAGAGTGCTTTGTTTAGCGCAAATTCAATGATAAAACAACTATATATATCATCCATTTAATAGGAAATTTTTAAACATATTATTAGACCAAGTGACTCCTCAAATATTAGAGGCCTACGACAATAGGAAAAAAAACGAGGTCCAATGCTAATTTAAAATGTATATTTTATTTTGTTAGATTAATGCTTTGAATCGGATTTGCTTCCGCTTCGAATACCAAGCACGGGGGTCTGTAAGGGTTACTAACCCTAGTCTGTTAGGGTTTTTTAGGGTGCTATGTAATCCCCTTTAATGAGTACCAGCTTGCCCCCAACCCACACAAATATATGAATTATGTACTCTCTTTGCTCAACATAATAAGATTTGTTTTTCCCTCTACCTATGCATGTAGCTAACACATCAATAGTTAACCACGTTAAATCTATATGTTGATTTTCTCTTTCTATTAATCTTTTTCTCGCATCTATTATAACATCTTTGTTATTTTTGTCACTAATTTTGAGAGTGGGGCCTAAAGCTCTTACGCGCTTTACTGACCTTACCCTTGAGGGGCCACTCCTACGGTCTTTACTTTAAGGTCACATTCGTAGCTCAACCCAAGTATATCTTTTCAGAATTCCATTGTAAACTACTTCGTACTAAAAGTGATCGTTGACAGTGAACAAAATTTCCTATAGCATAGCAATAATGAGTAACTCTTGTATTTTAGACGATTTGACAGAAGCGTTATGGTGAGACTTGGACCAAACAAGGACGGACAAGCTTAAAAGTTACTACTTCGTAATATATATATATATGTTGCCATCATATAGGGGATTGTGAGCTACATCCATGATTTGCAAACTGGTACATACTCACTTGTGCGCTTAAAAAGTAGTATTGAAGATCTAACGGATGGATGTTAATAGGTGCATGGTATGAGGCGTCTTAGAAATCTATATTACATGCATATAACATATGATCTTTCAAAGTACAAAAGAACTTTACTTCAAAAAAAAAAAAAAGGTACAAAGAACTTGAATTGACACCAATGAAAAGAACTCCAATGAAAGTAACTTTAATTCAATGGTTACAAAAGAAAGATTACTCTTTCTCAATCTCAACGATTCCCGACTCCAATATGCACAATAGCATGTTGAGAAATGAGAATCATGCCCTCATGTCCCAAACTCCCAATCTATTAGCCAGTACAAGAAATGAGACCAAATATAAATGTGCATCATCTCAACCTCATTTTACATAATATAAATAGAGACCACAGACTTCTCCAAACACAGAAATGCTAGACTTATATAATTAAGTTAGAAACGATATATTATGGAAATTAGTATTGTGTAGGGAGTGTAGGTAGAAAGACAAAAGGTTTAACTGAGCAGAGAATGGAGTGGTTGCCAAGGGGCCTGCACAAGCCAAGAGGTGCACCCGAGAGGCCATGGTTTATGTCAGTGGGGACATTGCAGATGCCAGCGGCTGGAGCCTCGAGGAATACCTTACAATGGCTGAGCACGTGGTTTTCAATCTGGTACTTAGCCAAGTTGATGTGGAAGTAACCCTTGTCATCTGTGAATGGAGCCACCACTTCGAAGGGTTCATACTTGCCTAATGAGCTCAGAGCCAAACATGCCACTCTTGCACTTGCCCCTGTCATTTTTCATTTGTTCATCTTCGTCATTAGTTCGATCTAATTTTGTGTACCGTAACCAAGAATCATTTATAAGGTCATTAATCACAAAAATATAATATCCCACTAATTTTATTGTATTAGAAACTTAATCGGCCATTTACACCAAACATTCTTAGATTTCTCACCAAGGTCATGTGTATATAAATTAAACTTTACTAGCTAAACTAAATGACGTCCTCAAGTCAACTAGAAATTGCCATTTTTGTGTAAACAAAGACTACGACTAGGTAGATGTTCCTCTTCTTTGTGAGAGCAAACTTAACAAGGAGTAAGATTGGCATCAATAGAAGAACTTAATTGGCTGCAACATGTTGAGGTGCTAATGCTTGTGTTCGTGTACACATATTCACATAATTATTTGGCTCAAATAGCTGCTTATATAGTTGAGTTACTTCAATTCCAAAGAAACACTCAATTAAGCTTAAAAATCTAGAGCATATAATATACAGAGTAGATATTGTATATATATCTGTATGCATGGTAATTATTTTTCGTTGACGTTACATCATGTACGCATATGCATGGGAGATTACCTGGCATTGGGATCAATTTGCCCTCCTTTTTGCAATAGATGAGGCCTTGAATTTTGGTAGCAGCCAAATCATTATGTGTTTGTTGATAGCCTGGTGGTGCGTATGGCTTCAGGCTTCGGCCTTTCTTGTAATCTGCAGGCGAATCATGCTGTGGTTTCTGTTCATAGCCTGATGGCACCTGTGGCTTCAGGCTTTGGCCTTTCCTGTAATCTGCAGAAACAATGCCCAAAAGTCCAACAATAAGGACTGAAGCTAAGAATAAACGGGGAAGAGCCATAACTACTGTTACTATATCTACTGTTAATAAACCAGAAAATTTATTGACCAAATTATGAATCAGACAAACGCTTTAATTTGTTGATGATGCTCTAACGTGCCTCAACTCCCCAGCTCTTATAGCATCTCGGACTTCTTATTTAATTTTTGTTTTTTCATAAAGCAAGAAAGTGTCTTGGGTTTTGCCGTCCCTATCTACGTGCATCTGAGTACTTGTTGGCACGACTGCTCTCGGATGCGCAAAAGATTGAGCTGCACTATGTATTGATGTGATCCAAATTGTAGAAAACATCATCTGAACAGGTAAGAGCTTATTAGAAAATGAACTTTCTTGTGGATGTTAGCAATCTATGGAATTCTTCACCGCGAAATTACAAATTTAAACCACCCGTTTGGGTTGGTCGACGCTCGTAAATTGGATTCTATACAGTATACTTTTGTATATAGTGCAGTATATAGTCCTATTTACCCCCTTTACTAACCAATGACCTATGAGGCCATGACCCTATCTTTGATTTTCGTCCTTCTTCCCCGTTTCCTCTACTTCTAATTACTTTCTTCTTCCACTTTACTTTTTCTCATGTGACTATAATATAATTAACATTAATTTATACACCTTAACACTTCTCCCTTCTCTCTCATTCTCTCTAGCTAGAACACAACCCACAAGAACAAAATGGAGAATTGTGGTGGTTTAATTTGTATTTTAATTATGTGGTTGTAATTTAATGAAAAATATCTAACATTTAACAAAACGAAGCTCAAAAGAAAACAATCTGACGGACGAGCTCGAGGAATTCGCTCGACTAGAGTGAGCGTGGCTCGACTCGAGCGAGCTGCTCCTCAGCTGCTGCCTTGTTCTGTGCAACACCTCTACTCGAGACATCACTCGAGTGAGCACTCAAATGACACGCACGAATGAAACCCAACCCTTCGACTCCTTTGTCCCATCTCATCCGAATGTGAAATCAAAACCGACTTGTTCGAATTTAAGTCACATATCAACAGCTTAATATAGGCCATTTTGAGGCGCAATTGGAAAATAAGAGCTTGTATACTATGGGGGTAGCGTTAGAGTCTTTAACCAACCTAGGTTTATTTTATGCAGGCGTATGAAAATACGGATCATATGCACTATCAGTGATGAAGCTAGACTTTTGTGGGTGTGTGTGGTGTCACTACATTGATAAAAAGACATAAAATGTGTTAAAAATATAAATTGTAATTACTTGGGTTGAACCCACAACTTGATGCCGGATCATGTAGTTACCTTACCATTGATCCAACCATATTTATTGATGTTTGATACCTATATCTATATCTATATCTATATCTATCTATCTATATAAATAAATAAATAAATAAATACTATTAAAAGGCGTTGAATGCATGGGAACATGCCACGTCGCCTTCCACGTCAGCTCCAACTCAGCAGCTACATCATCAAATACCTAATAAATCACATTACTAATGTGTGTTATCAAGTCATTAATCGATCATTAATATATGACTTTTAAAATTCTTCAAACAAAGATATCAATAACCGAAAAATTAAATACGGGTCTTATTCCACCTTCATTACATGAATGTAACTCCGAATGCACCTACAAAATGCCAAATCAATAGTCTTCCATCGGGTGATTATTGTAATAGTCATTAGTCATATCGTGGCATTTTCCCAACAATTAGATCATAGGAAATGCTATATTGCTATCATACTCCTCTACCTCTATATAATTGGATCATTACTTATTGTCGAAGAAAAACATAAAAAAAATATATAGTACTAAAAAAATTATGTGCTTATTTTAGGAGCCCAATTTTATAGTTTAGCACAGGATCTCCAAATTAATCGGGACGGCCCTGGTCTTATTATCATCCTTGGACATCAAGTGCGCGCAGACATTTCGAAGTGTTTACACACATGAAGTTCACATAACTATAAAGGTTTACTTTTTAAGGTAATATATAAAACGAGACTAGTTATCAAGTACATTTCGTAAAAATTAAACATCGCATCTCACAATATCCTTTAAAATTAGAGAAAATATAATAGCATTATTGTGTCTGGGACATCTTAGTTACGTTCTTACTATCAAGAAGTACTTGCTCTCATAGAGAGAATGCATTGTATGAAATTTATACTTTGGATAAAAATTAATTGAGATCATCAATCCCAAACTTCATCTCATGATCAATCTTCTTGTATATATTACTAAGATCACATTTTTTTGGAAGATAGGTAAGAGGATCACTACGTAAAGAATTAGGAGTGTCGATCTCCCCTCGAGACAAAACCCTAATCTATTTTAGTTCAAAATATCATCTAATGCGTTTGAGGCGGAAAAATGTCATATAAGATTATGATAAATTGAGTGGCCAATTCACCATCAAGTACGCCGCTCTATTTCATTCTCAGAAGATGTGTGAGATAATAACTGAGCCAATGAACCATGTATCTTGCAAAGACGTGACTAATGACTTTTAAGAGCTTCACATAACTATAAGATTGTCACTACATGTTTGTTCGAAAAACCTATTAAAATTGTCCGATGGACCATTAGCACCTTTTTCAGAGACATCATCGAAGATGCACCATACTGCTTGTAATCTTGTGCCATATTGTTTTTAAATATTCAAAAATCATGTAGGTGATATATTGACTTACGTCAAAGTTGATGGGTAAATTAGTACTATAATGAGACACCGGACTTTCATTGGGTAAAACTCTTCTATACATCAACACTAGACACTAAGCTAGTACTCCTACAAAAGATGTTCTAGACAAATCCAATACAAACTTGCCCGCCACGAAAGACCAATCCAAAGTGGTAAAAATCATATTGTAAAGAAGAGGTGACACACTTCGAAACCTCCTTTGTGATGCTGTCTCCAACTCTCTCGAATATCTTTCCTCCCACCGCCAAATATAAATACAACTCTTATCCCCTCTTCCTTTTCTCCATACTTCAAACCGACTTTCCAACCCACTACTAAGGAAATCTACAACTAGAACTCCCAACTAAAACAAAACCATCTTACGTACTTTTGTCAAAAACAACTTACACACTTAGAAAATCCAAGGTCAAAAAGGTTCAATCTTTAGTGAAAAATGTGTGGAGGTGCAATTCTAGCTGACTTAATTCCTCGCAACCAAGGTCGAGGGGTGTCAGGCTCAGACTTCTGGCCTAATGCTGATGCATTCTTCTCAACACCAAATAAGTTTACCAAAGAAGACCTTCGTCCCCTTAAAAGAACACTTCCCTCTTCAGGTATTATTTCACTTGCTATATATTCTTCCTCCATTGCTGTTATATGTGGTCTAGTACGTTCATTTGTTTAATGAGGCTAATTATTAGGTAGACTCAAGAGCAAGGATAATTTTCAGTATTTTTTTTGGTTCATTTGAATTTATTTGTGTACCTTAGTTACAATGACATTATGTACATCCTATAGATTGAAAATATACGATATTTTCACTATATGACTCATAAACTAGTACAAAAAAATGCGTAAAGATACATGAAAATTTGCTTGAGAATACATACTCTCGGGTGTACTACGTATGTAATGGAACCTGGTTTTCTGATGGTTCCTATTTTGAACAGCCGAAAAGCGCCCAAAGAAGCAGAGAAAGACCCAGTACAGAGGCATTCGACAGCGGCCATGGGGTAAGTGGGCAGCAGAGATTCGTGACCCAAGGAAAGGTGTACGAGTTTGGCTTGGTACGTTCAGTACTCCTGAAGAAGCTGCTCGTGCTTATGACAAGGAAGCTCGTATAATCCGTGGTAAAAAAGCCAAGGTGAACTTCCCTAATGAAGAAGAGGATGACAACAACAACAACAACAACAACAATTATAGTGAGGCTGTTTTTGCCTCGCAAACTTATGCTTGTCCTTCGAGTACACTATATCATGAACAATATAACGGGTCCTTATACATGCAAGAAAATGACAACCTTAGTTGCATGTACACAAATGAACCGTATTCCTCTAATGGGTTGGCCATAAATGAGGAGAAATCATCTGAGTATGGCTCAGAATCTGCTTATACTGAGCCAAATTTGATGGGTCAGATTAAGGAAGAGGTGATAAGAGAAAGTTCTGAAGAAGTACAAGTACAACATGTGAGGAGTGAAAAAAACGAGGAGGTGATGATTGTTGTTGATCAGGAAGAAGAACAAGAGAGTGAAGTTGAGAAGTTGTCTGAAGAACTTATGGCTTATGAGAATTACATGAAGTTTTATCAAATTCCTTATTTGGATGGAGAATCCCCCACCGCTCCGCCGCCACCGCCACCGTCTTGTCAAGATGGTGGTGCTGCTGCTTTGGACCTCTGGAGCTTTGATGATGTTCCCTCTGCTGCTGCTGCTTAATTGAAGAGTTGAACTGGTGAAGAATTCTTATGCTATCTACTTTGTATCCAAAATTGAAGAAGTTTTGGATTAGATTCTCCTAGGAGAAGAAGTGTAATTTCTAATTTTTCTGTCATTATTAGTAAGGCGATGTTCTTAATTCTCAGTTTGTTACATATCAGGATTTGTAATAAAAATCGAAGTTACGATCATTTTCTATTTCTCCAAAAAAGTTTGTCCAGTGATTCTATGCTTGTGATTGTTCAATGCTTGTTTAAGTTAATTACTAGCTTAATTGTACAGTGAGTTGAGGCGGCTGTTCGATGGAATAGCAACTGGTCCTCCTTTTATTGTTATTATTAGTGTATTAATTGTAAAAACAGAGCTTAGCTGCGCCGCTAAACCCAATTTCCCATTGTATATCCCTAATTGTCATAGTCAAAATGGAGTAACTAAGTACTCGTAATATGTACCAATGAATCTAGAAAAAAAAAGTCTAATGAACGCGACAATTGACTAGCGCTTTACCACTAAATTAATGGAGCTGGTTGGAGGTGTATCTGGCAACTTGCATGGAACACTGAAGCTTTCGGGCGTGGAAGAATGCAGTGCATGCATGTATAATAACCAGGTGCGCTCATGGTTTTGATACGTAACTGTTTAAACCATGAGCGCTCACAACTTCGGGTAGGTTATTTGAGGCGTACAGCTTCCTCAAAAGCGTGTTCTTGTAATATTGTTGTAGCAATTCTGGTACTACTGACATAAGTTCGTACACTGCCTCTCTAATTTTGAGTACTTTTTGGGATTGTTGTACACTTGTACTAGTTGTACTACCACAAAATTTTTGCGATTGTGACTCCGCCTTATACAGTTGTACTACACTCCGCCGCCTTACCCAACGAACGTTAGACTCGATCACTCGACTAAGAAGGCAAACAATATTAGTACTGTACTCTTTAGACGAATTGGATTTAAATAATCCCAACTTTTAAACGTTTGGTCAATATTAATCCTAACTTTACTTTTGGACAACAATAATCCAACTTTATTTGGGATGGACAATATTGCACCTAGACTAATACCGTTAGTTTTCCGTTAGTTACCATCTTTGGAAAAATAGTCTCTTCTTTGAAGTTACCATCTTATCTCTTCAATCTTCATACAGATATTGCTTTAATGGAATGAAATCCAATAAGAATGCATTTTTGGAGTTACCATGTGATCTCTTCAATCTTCCTAAACACACATTGCTTTTAATGCAATGAAAATCTGGGAGATTCGCAACCTATAACATCCCAATCTAATAATATAGTAATCCATCAACTCTTTTCTATCTTCAATTCTACAAGTAATGCATAAATACCATTCAATTTTAACCTTGTAAACATTCATCAATTCCTTTACATCTCAAATCTAACCAAATCTACACCATGTCCCTCTTTTGCTCAGTTATTTTTGCTATGCTTATTTGGTTCTCTGTGCATGGAATCATATATGGAAATAAACATTCCGACAAAGTAACCGAAACTTTCATAGTTAGCATCCAAAATGACATGAAACCAACCAATTATCTTGACACTAAGGAGTGGTACAAGTCAATTCTTAACAAATCCAATGCGAATTGTGACCTTCTATATGTTTATAGCACTGTCTTCCGTGGATTTTCTGCTCAACTTACACATGAACAAGCCAATTTTTTAAGAGATCAACCAGAAGTTATTGGTATCTTTCCTGATGAATTTTACCAACTCCATACTACCCGATCACCTCACTTCCTTGGCCTCACTTCCTACAAGAACCCTAAGGGTTTACTAAAGGAATCTGACTTAGGCTCCAACATCGTGATTGGCGTATTTGATTCAGGAATATGGCCTGAGAGCCCAAGCTTTACCGATGAAGGGCTAAGCAATGTTCCATCTCACTTCAAGGGACAATGTGATGGGGGAGAGGACTTCCCATCCACCCTTTGTAATAAGAAAATAATTGGAATAAGGTATTTCTCTCACGGCATCATGGCGACTACGGAAGGCCTTGGTACAAACGAAGTCAATTCAGGTCGAGACTATAATGGGCATGGGACTCACACTGCTTCTACAGCTGCCGGACGAAGTCGTCCCTACAATGCCTCCTTTTTTGGGTACGCAAAAGGAGAAGCAATTGGCATAGCTCCGAATGCAAGGTTATCCATCTATAAGGTATGTTGGATGCGTGGATGTGTAGGCTCAGATGTAATTGCAGCGTTTGACAAGGCAGTTGAGGATGGTGTGGATATTATCTCTATTTCTCTAGGTGGACCATCAAATCGATATAGCTATGACTCGATTGCTATTGGGGCATTTGCAGCTATAGAAAAAGGAATCTTTGTGTCAGCCTCGGCTGGTAACTCAGGCCCAAGCTTAGGGAAGGTCTCAAACAATGCCCCATGGCTTACCACAGTTGGGGCAAGCACCATCGATCGAAGCTTTCCAGCTGATCTCGTCCTCGAGAATAATGAGACTTTCACTGGTACTTCCCTTTACACTGGAGTACCCTTGCCAAAAAATCAAACATATCCTATAATACATTTTGCATCAAACTGGTCTATGTCTCATTGTATGCCAAACTCACTAGATAAAAAAGATGTGGCTGGAGCCATTGTTATTTGTTTACCCGGTCTGATTAGCGCAGTTGAGAAAGGAATGAATGTCCAAAAAGTTGGAGGGATCGGTGTTGTCATCGCCAATGTTGCCGCAGTAGGAGATGATACTCTAGTAAGTCGTCCTTTTCTAATTCCAGGATTAACCATCTCTTATGTTGCATCAAATAAACTATTAAGCTACATTCATAAACAAACCATGAATGCCACAATAGTATTTCGAGGGACCATGATCGGAGAAGAGCATGCCCCAGTTGTTGCGTGGTTTTCATCTCGTGGACCAAGTAGCCAGTCAATCTACATATTAAAGCCTGATATGATTTCACCTGGTGTTGACATCTTAGCTGCTTGGCCTGATAATGTGCCACCTTCAAGGTTGTTAGAGGACACTAGAAGATCAGGATTTAATATCGTATCAGGCACCTCCATGTCTTGTCCACATGTTTCTGGTTTGGCAGCCTTACTTAAAGGATCTCACCCAGATTGGACTCCAAGCATGATTCGATCTGCCTTAATGACCACAGCCTACACAGGATTCCATGAAACCAAACTATTACTGCACCAAGAATCAGATACTAATACATCGGTTTGGGATAGAGGTACCGGCCATGTGGATCCAGAAAAGGCTAACAATCCTGGTTTAGTATTTGATCTAAATATGGATAATTATATTGATTTTCTATGTGCAGCCAACTATAGCATAAGTGAAATTAGTACGATAGTAAAGAGGTCAGTGAGCTGCAAGAAGACCATTGATGGGCAATGGGATCTGAATTACCCATCAATCATAGTAACATCAAACCAAGAAGACATAGTGACTAGAACGTTGACTAGTGTTGCTTCTGGGGCATCAAATTATACAGCTACAACTATACGTCCCCAAGGAGCAAATGTGATCGTAAACCCTCTTATGTTGAATTTCACGAAGAAAGGGGACAAACAAAGTTTTACCGTTAAAATTTCCACTATGAAAAATGAGACTTCTTTGAAAAGTCCAAGAGTAGGTTCGTTGCTATGGACTGACGGAAATCATGATGTCATGATACCCTTGATTGTAGTATAAAATTTATTAGAGAAACATTATAAATCATAGTTATTGTTATAATTTGTGCATGAAATATTTATTAAATAGTCATGTTAGATTTTCATAACTCATTTTGGTTTAATATCAATGTTACATGTTTGTTAATTTTAGCTCATACAAATGGTTCATGATAAAAGAGGGTATTACCACCATTTTTTAAAAATTCATATAGAAACTTATTTGAATAATTCATCCTTATAAAACTGATAAGTTGTGGTAACTATATATGTCAAACCTCCTATTTCCCTCATTTCTCCATCTCCCTGCCTATTTGTCATTTTCTCTCTCCTCATATTTCTATTCTCAATCATAATTCTTCTCAACTTATTTCGTTTTCTGCCTATTATTGAATGATAGGAGTAATAAAAGTGACTATCTTAAAAAGTATAATCTATCCATAGAGTACTATTAAAAGGCATTCCAAACATAGGTGCCTATCACGTGTAATCGACCAAGTCAACAAAATATATGAATAAAAACATACACAATCTACAAGTAATTCATCATAAAAAAAAAACCATAAATAGTCTCAGTACTGCCAAAAAATCCAACAAAAAGAAAAAGTACAAAGTTTGCGGACATCATTAGATTCAAAACCTAGTTTTTTATTTTGTTTTTAAACTAAGAAGCTATTAACTAAAAACTAGGTTTTGGTCTCGGCGTCGCTTGGGTTCTTTATGTTTTCTTTACATTAGACATTTTATGACAGTTTATAGTTTTTATTCCATTAAATAATTTTATAATTTATTTTCAATATAGGATATTAGAGTTTGTACTATAATAATATTATCAGTGATATGATAAATGATATTAACATTGTATGAGTTCATGACAATTTTTTTGAAACTGGTTTTAACTTAAAATAAGCAATTGTGTCCAATATTTTAGAAAAAAGACAAACGACACCAAAATCCCAAACGCACAAACACCATAATGGACAGTAGCAAAAAACCAACAACAACTTAGCTAGCTAACACAAGTCCATAACACATCCCACATAACCTAGAACACTTAGATCAACCAGTAAGCAATTGTTCTAACTTAACTAGAGGTTTCAGGTTCGAGACCTTGGGAATGCAACAGCGTTAAACTCAGAGGGAGAGTTTTGCCGCCCTAGTGGTCCTACCCAAGCTTGCGGACAAAAAAAAAACCATACAAAAAAAAAAGAAAGTGTAATATAGTTTGTGGACATCATACGGACCAAAAGCTAGTTTTAACTTTTTTTTTTCTAAACCAAGCTAGTTTCAACAAAATAATAATAATAAAAAAATTGTACTCACAAGCTAGTATACAAATATTTTATGAAAAACAGAAAAAAGAAAATAGCCCACACAAAAAATACACACAAACCACACAAAAAAACCCAACCTAAAAAGAGATAACCCCTAGATGTAAGAAATGAGAAAACCAACACTCTAACAGTACCAACAACTTAGCTAACACAAGTCCACAGTATAACCCACACACAAATGCACCAAAAGCAACAATATAGCCCACACAAAACTACACTCAACCAACAATAACAAATCAACAACTTAACTAACACAAGACCACAATATAGCCCACATAGACAAATGCATCAAAAACACAACACAGCCCACACAAAACTATACACAAACCATGCAAAAAAACCCAACCCAAACAGACCCAAGAAAGGAGAAAACCCCTAGAAAGTAGAAACCCTAAGAGTGGCCGTATAAAGAGGTCACATTTGCGCATTTCACAGCCTCTCGCAGCTCACTACAACACAGCAAAAAAATGGTGTCTTTGAAGCTTCAGAAAAGGCTCGCTGCTGCCATCCTCAAGTGTGGTCGTGGAAAGGTCTGGCTTGACCCCAATGAGGGCAATGAAATCTCCATGGCCAACTCTCGTACGTGCCTCTCTTTTCTAATCTTTTTTTTCCCTTCATTTCTATCTGGGTTTTGTTGTTTTTGGTGTAATATTGTTGTTTGGATGATAAAGTTTAGAACTTTTTACATGTTGAGGTGGTTTTTAATGTCATATGAAATGGGTATGTTTTGATTTATGGAATTGCTTTTTTTTTTTTTTAAATGGGTTCTTTTTGTTTTTGGTTTGATAATGTTGATTGGATGATAAAGTTTGCAACTTTTTTGTTGGGGAGGTGTTTTTTTATGTGATGTGAAATGGGTAGGTCTTGATTGATGAAAATGTGTTGTTTTTTACATGGGTTTTGTTGTTTTTGGCTTAGTATTGTTTGTTGGATGATAAAGTTTGGAATTTTTTTGGTGGGGTGGTATTGATTCATGGAAATGTTTAGTTTTTAATTGGTTTGAGGTGTTTTTTGTATGTGACGTGAAATGAGTTGGATTTGATTTATGGAAATGATTAAATTTATTTCATGGGTTATATGATATTTGTCTTTTTATTGTGAATTGTTGTGTTGTTTATGATGTATATATATGGTTAGTTATGCGTATATTTTAGATGTATGAGTATGTTCTTTTGGGTTATTGGATTTAGTTTGTGTTATGTTGTATGGGTAATATGATAAGTTTTGGTGGGTTTTATGTTTAATTATGTTAGCAGTTGAAGAAATGTTTAAAGGTTGTTATGTTGTATTGATTGGAGGTTAAGTACCACATTAGTTGTTGATTTGTTCAAGGTCACTGTTTACCCATGTTTGTTACAAAATGTTTTGGTGGCGATGATGTTTTTTAGACTACAGTGCGGGAAATAGATACTTGTGGTGTTGCATTAGCTCTAGGTCATGATTAGTGGCTAAGACTTGACTTAGGTGCTTATGATGATGTTTGTAGTTGCCGTTATTTGATGGTTTTATGTGGTGCTATCGATATGTGAAGTCGAAATGAGGTGAGGTTGGTAGCTGCTGGGAGAAGTATTGTGATTTTATTAATCATAATTGTTTGAGGTTTTACCTGTTAGCTGATTAGTGGTGCTAATTGATTTTTTATGGAAGGTTTTACATATTTTTCTCAACTCATAGTCTGAGGTTGCATTTTGGTTTAGGTGCCTGGTATGATGGCTAGGTGTAATTGTTGTTTTCGTTTATAGCTTTTTAATGAATTTGTGTGATAATGTTGAATTTTGAAGTCTAAATGTGGCATGTTTGTTGATAACAAAGGTGCTTTATTTGGGTTTTGCCTGAGGTAGTACATTTTGTTCGAGTTAGCTGATTGGCGGTTTTTGTTTGATTGTTAATATCAGGCCAAAACATCAGAAAGCTGGTGAAGGATGGGTTCATCATCAGGAAGCCAACCAAGATCCACTCCAGGTCTCGTGCTCGCCGCATGAAGGAAGCAAAGAGAAAGGGACGTCACTCTGGATATGGTACTCTCACTAACATGAATTATTCATACTTTTTGTTCGGGATTGGGGGGTTACATCCATACAAGTATGTCCACTAGAAATACCAGGGATTGATGATTGTACGTAATCGATTATTAATCTAGCATTTCAACCTTAATAGGTAAACGTAAGGGTACCAGGGAGGCTAGGCTGCCAACCAAGATTCTGTGGATGAGGAGGATGAGAGTTCTCAGGAGGTTGCTCCGCAAGTACCGTGAGTCAAAGAAGATTGACAAGCACATGTACCACGAGATGTACATGAAAGTCAAGGGTAATGTGTTCAAGAACAAGAGAGTGTTGATGGAGAATATTCACAAGACCAAGGCTGAGAAGGCTAGAGACAAGACTTTGTCTGACCAGTTCGAGGCTAGAAGGGCTAAGAACAAGGCTAGCAGGGAAAGGAAAATGGCCAGAAGAGAGGAGCGTTTGGCCCAGGTAAACTAACGATGGATATCTTGTTAAGAAGAGCATTCTTGTTCAAGTGTCTGAGCTTTTTAGCCGTTATTTCTGGTTACCTATGTTTGTTTTCATCATTTTGCAGGGACCAGGTGGAGAGAGTGCACCAGCACAGCCAGCTGCAGCTCCAGCACAGTAAGTCGAGTTTAGTCATTTCTTTCATTTGGTTGTAAACTGTTGAGTTTAGTATCTGATTTATAGTAATGTTACAGGACCACCAAGAAAGCAAAGAAGTGAGGAATGCTGAAGAGACCTGACAACACTTAGGTGCTTTTTGTGGACGCTTGTTACTTGCGTAGCATAGTATTTGTTAGTTTGCAGCTAATATGTTTTTGTGGATCGCCTTTTGTTATGACATTGAGATGGAAGGATGTTTTGAAAATCTTGATACTCAGCTTGAAAATGTACTACTTTTTTCCAATTCTGGTTTTGGTTTCTTTTTTTTATAGTGTCTGGATTGCGCCCATTAAGTTTAGCCTAAACATATCTAATGGGCGTCTTCATTCAAGTGAAATGCCACTTGAATCTACAATCTCTGCCACACCATGAGTTAGTTACACACCGTCATCATCTAATGGGAAGTATCTGTGCCGTGAAGCTATGGGTTATGCATGAGCATTAGGGTATTATCATTGAACATGAGAGGTCTAGAGGATGGCAAGTTCTTGAACAGGCTTGCTATCATCTTTCAGGCTGGTTCACGGAATGGGGTTGGATCAGGAAAACCCACTCTACTGTTTAGGCTATAGAATTTGTCATCTGCATCGCTTCCTCCCTCTTGTTATCGTTGAGTCTCTGAGACTGAGAATTCCTCCTCTGAAATTCCTATGTTTCCACCAGTTTGAACGTGGTACCTTAATGTATCAATTAAATAAGAAATCAATATGAAAAAATGCCAAATAGGCAGTGGATGAAGAACCGTAAGAAACCTCGGTAATGCCCGAGAAAAATTGTGCAAGGACATTGCGTCATGTGCATAGTGGGAAAATGCAGAAATCGGATAAATTATTTGAGTATAGCTTTGCTACTTTTATGCGCCCAGCATACCTCCAGAGATCGTTTTATGAATTCACTATATATGACTTGAGTCAGGCAACTTTGTATCAACATTTACGTGTTAGTACCATCTCTTCTCGACCCTTTTCCTTATTCCAGGCCAA
The DNA here is from genome assembly GCA_901111285.1 of Corrigiola litoralis. Lineage (NCBI taxonomy): Eukaryota > Viridiplantae > Streptophyta > Magnoliopsida > Caryophyllales > Caryophyllaceae > Corrigiola > Corrigiola litoralis. The sequence goes on along the minus strand of CAAKMY010113009.1, from coordinate 4,700 downwards.
TAAGTTTGGAAGCAAATAACGTCTCTGATGTCTACAATCTGAACGAGAATCCCTTGAAGCTACGCGTGTTAAATTTCTGTCACAATGACTGACCCATATTTGGCAGTCCAGTGTGGACTTTAGTAGTCACGTTACAATTTTATTTGAAGTTGGCAACAAAAAACAGCAAGAAGATGTGGACATAAACAGATCTTTTGCAAACTTATCGAGCAATGTATGTGATGTCGTGTGAAAAAGCTATATAGTAACTTTGTATGTCTTCAATTACCATTTTTGTTGAGTCTCGTGAATGAGCGCCAATCTGCTCATTTGCAAGGGTAGGTTGTGGATATTACAGGATGTTTGTAACTTTGTCATAAAATTTATTCCACCAATAACTGATCTGCTGGTTGCAGAAGGCTCTGCCGGATTAGGCTCCCACCTAGTCTGGTCTGTGTCTGAGCAATCAAATGGCTACAAATATTGAGTCATGATCGAATTTTCAGTATCTATGATCCAATCTAGGAGCTGGATCACAGTATAAAATACGTCCACAAAAAACCGCATTTTACCAAGTATGACTGAGCTTACAAGCTCAAAGGAAAAGAATGACCCATCTGGAAAATCTAATAGAACCAGAAGAACTGCACTGCATGATTAAATCTGAATAAATGAATAGTAATTGAAGGCCACCCATGTTTCTGAGTAAGAAAATGTAGTTTGATGGTCATAGGTGCTATTTCTTGAGGTGTGTCCATATACAATTCGAGGAGGATCCTTAAACTGATTTCCTGACTGAAATGTTAAAATTGGATGATGCTATCTAAGCCATCTCTCTGGACTCATTCAGGTTCAACCTCCAAGGGCACCCCCATCAGGCTTCATTTGTGTTTTCCCAAGTTTGACGATGAATGTAACTTTTGTACCTTTGCCTAACCCTTCGCTTTCCACCCAAATACAGCCATCCATGAGGTAAAGTAGCCTGTCCAACATAATGCAATGAGCTAAGATGACCAGTAGGACTTGGTAAAATTTGAGTACAAAAGACAGAGCCGTAAATGCATGGTAAGTCCAATTAATGCAAGTAGAAGATTGATTTGAAGTACTTTCACATATGCATGGTAAATTGCAGCAGTCGGTAGAAAGATTAGATAATAGAGAGCATCAAAGCTATAAGAATATACCGTTCACAAATGGCGAGTCCTACTCCACAACTAGAAGATTGATTTGACGTACTTTCACTTTGACGAGTGATGAATCGATTAAAGAGCTTTGGAATTTCTTCTGGCTCTATACCACAACCTGAATCTTCAACCTGCACCTCAGATACATTGGCACCAACGTGAAGAAAAAGAAAATTATTCTAGTTTCTAAACACATAATGTTTGAGTGTAATAATGTGTAGCAAAGGTAAAAGCTGCCAAGGTAAGAGCTACAATTTGGTTGCTAGTTTGCAACAAGAAGAAAATGCTAACACCAAGATTACAATCCGTGCCTTTATCGTACATTTGATCAAAGGATTAGGTTGAGAATTATAATCCTATGAGAAACAAAATTTGGACAATTTATGTACCTGAACTAGCATGTAAACATGGTTTTTGCTTGAGACCATATGGAATTTACAAGGCTGCAAGTACTTTAAAGACTTGGGTTTGGCTACCGACACTGTAACTGATATATGGCCCTCCTTAGTAAACTTCACACCGTTACCCACAATATTCAGAATAATTTGCTTTAGCCACTCCTGATCAGCAATCGCGTAGACGGGCAAATTGGGGGCAAGAATAAGTGATAGTGATAGCTTTTTAACTGTAGCTACCGTCTTTATGTCACCAATAACCTGCATGAAAATGATCAACTCTATTCAAGAAGAGTGGACGTTCCATAGAGCTAATCCCGTATTTCTAACTTCTAAGAATAGAATGAATACCTGCTTGATGGTAGCAGAAAGGTTGAAAACTGAAGTTTTTGGCTCCAGTCTGCCATTTTCGAGTCTGGACAAATCTGACTCATTGCGCACCAGAGTTTGCAGGGTACGGCTACTTTTAAGCACTACCTCTGCCAGTACCCTCTGCTCTATTGTCAACATAGTTTCAAGCAGAATAGATGATAAGATAGGGATGGCATGCACGGGTGTTAACATGTCATGAACTATACCAGTCCATAAAGCATTAGAAGCATTTGACGTCATCTCCAAATACTGTAAAGCTGACTCTACAGAAGAATTTTGCTTGGAGAGATAATCACAAGCAATTGTTGATTCTTCCACAGCAGAAGCATGAGCAAGGGCTATCGAGACCTATACATGAAAAACACTAAAGACACTAAGCCCAACAATAGAACATAGAGGTCTAGATCCACAAAGAACAGTATACTTGAAACCATGATACCTGCAATGTGGATTTTTATAATACCCAAGAGCTCTTATCAGAGTCATGTGGGAGCTTTAGATGCTAAAGGAAGTATTGATCAAACTAATGCTTTTACGCCGGAGAAAAAGAACGAGTGAACAGATTCAAGGGAGAGTTTAACCTGGGGACGTGGAAGGTGCTGGTTCTAGTATTTATGTCTTCTGTAGAATGTGATTATGAGCCAACTAAATTAACATAGCATTGTCGACAAAGAACAGGAGACACTGAGTTCTAAGGAGTATTTTTTTTTTTTTTTTTGGTAAAAAGTGAGCATGTTCTAAAGCTTCATCCTGTTAGGTAATGTGCATCTTCTGTTAGGAGGATCAGTCCATCCTGGCTATAAATTATCCCCTTGCTCCCACCCCACCCAACCCCTCTGTTCCAAAGAAAATTATGTTTCATGCACATCACAGCCTCATAAAGAAAGGAGAGAGCAGAGGCGACAATTCTCCTATTTCTTTGTGCATCAGAGGAGAAATGGTGACAGTGTGGCATGCCCTTGTCTCCTTTTCTTTTTCCACTATTACAGGTTCCATTTTAAATCCATGCTTTTCAGGCAAGTTCCCAATTAGGTAGGGTACATGAAGGATAAAAGTCAAAATCACCAACATAAAGAGTAAAGGGTTATCATGGTGAACCAGAATTTGGTGCAAGAACTTATTTTCGGACAAAGGGAAAAAGGAATGCTTAATTGTAGGTTCCATAAAACCTCTCTTTTTCTATCCATGATAAAGTAGAAACAACTACTAATTATCAAGCATAACATTCAGGTTTTTGACAGCAATACCAAACACATATCCTTGTTTCTCAAGTAAGCATGCAGAATTCGCAAGAATATGACTGAGAAATAAAAAAAAAAAAAAACAAGAAAAGCTAGAATATGACTGCAGTCAGTGTGCAGCCTAATATCATTAAGAGAAGATGCACATTTGAATAAGAAATACAAATATTCTATTGTCTGCGCACGTCAAAAAAGTGAGATGGTGTCAATCATCCGTACCTGTTCAGCTAAAGCCCCCACCAGTTCCAGCTCATCGTCCTGAAACATTCTGATGCTGTCTGAAGGGAGGACCAGCACTATCACAGCATAGCTCATTGCGGAAATGTCATACCAGTTGTGGAATTTACTAGAGGAATATTTTTTGAGGGGTATTCTAATGGCAACTACCTCAGAGATCATGGTTGCAGATGACCTCACCAAGGCACATGTATCTGGTATCCTCAGGGTTTTGACACTATCAAATATTTCAGCAACCACAGGAAGGCTCATTTGTACAGCAGTACCAACAGGAATTGAGTGGTTAAAAGTGTAAGAAAGCTGCAGGGTCTCATTAGTTTGTGATGGGAACCAAAATGTACATTCCTCCAAATCCAAAATCCGTCCCAGTCCAACAACAGTGGATTGGATAATATAGTGCCTATTAAGTGTGCTTCGAACTTCATTTGTCAGCTTTATGAAGGATTTCCTGGTTTCCTCTTGATGAAGGAAAAATTTCCTCTGTCTGCTGAGCTCTTCAACTCTATTCTTGTGAAATTGTTCTCTTTTTCTTGTACTCAATATACTTGGAACGAAATCCTTCATAACCACCACTGTTAACCATATTATTATGGTAGTACAAACTTTCACAATCACTATCATCTTAGCAACGTTTATCGAGAACTGAGAGTACTTCCACAAGTTTGTCATGTGGTTTGTCCCACAAATAATGGCAACAATTCCAAAGTACACAAACACCCATTTGTGAGGAAAAGTTGGTGATACCCAGAGGAAATAAGGGACATTAAGGGAAACGGCAAAACATGCCATTGCTGCTAACAAATCTAGAGTACGCTGCAGGCTGAGAAGAGGTTCATCAGCTGGCCATATATCGGCGCAAGTACAGAAGTCCATTGCCAAATAAGGCCCCAGTTGACCTGCAAAATTACGAAATAATGGTTAGTCTTTCTATTTTGAACAAAGGAAATTTTTATAAAATAGTGTGTTCTAGAAGAAGAAATTTAAAGAGAAAGAAAGATGACAGGCATTGCATGGAGAACAACAACATCATCATAGCCTTAATCCCAAATTGATTTGGCGTCGGTTTACATGAATCGTCATTAGAAACAGTCGAAATTTCAAAACCAATTCAATAAAGGAAGAAATTTTAAATTTTTTTCAATACAAGTTTGCAAAAATATAAGCTTAAATTGATAAAAACTACCTTCAAATTTGCCGAATTTTGAAATTACTACCTTTCAAAAATTTCAGGCAAAATTACTACCTGCAAGTTTGCGTTTATTCTAAAATCACTACCTTAAGTGATTTTCGGC
>CAAKMY010112977.1:0-10414 GCA_901111285.1 Corrigiola litoralis | reverse complement strand
GACACGACACTTAATTCGCGTCCGATACTCGAAAGTGCAACCCGACACTCCACATTGACGGTTTACGTGTCTTGTCTACGTGTCTTGTCTTTATATGTTACAACTTGCACTTTGTTTCTATCCATATTCTTCCATAACCATCGGTGGGCCATTGTAAATAACTTAGATCTCTTAAGGTCTTATAAATTGATATATCTCATTGCCTATTTGCATCTGAAAACGATTGATATGCTCCAACATTGATGGTTTTTTTAAGTGGGCACGTGTCGGATATTTTTAACGACACTTTTGACGAGTCGTACCCGTGTCGAAAAAAATAGTCAACACACTCGTTTGACCGTATCCACGAATCGTAAAATTCTGAAAATTAAGTGGCGGATCCTCGATACTCGAGTCGTATCCGATACTCTAGCTAGAGTCCAAGTAACACTGGCTAATACAACTAAAAAGAGGGCAAACATCCAAAAAGAGCTATGAAGGAAAAAAGCCATGGCGGAAGCAAGAATAAAAAAAAAAAAGAATCTAACCAGACATCAAAAACACAACATGCAATATGTAATATAACAGGAAAAAAAATTAAATTATAAAGGCATACTCATGTTGTCATGTAGGACAAATATCTCTAGATAATATTTAAATCTTCAATTCTAGGTCTAAAAGTATTACTATGACAAAATAGCCAAAACTCATAAGGTGCTTAAATTTAACACCCAAAGAAAAATCAAATGCTGAGTACAACTTCCACGAGAAGAATTACATGGAGAGCAGAGATATAAAACCAGGACGAGAGAGAACATATAACCCTTGATCTATTTGGTACTTACGTGTGACTGGCAGTATAGATAGAATACTGAAGTGAAGAACATGCCACTATTAAAGCTTCCAATATGGCGAAGCCGAGAGAGATCCACCATCTGAAATCATCAGGATAATCATAAGGTTTGAGCTGTTAATGATTGCTATTTCTGAACCCAAAAAAAAGGAACCATCTAAGCAATAAAAGAATAGGAGAGCAACACACATATAACCCTTGATCTTCTCATTGCCATCTAAGCCTTCTTTTCGTAGCTTCACCAATGAAGGAACAATGTGACAAAGAATCTGCATCCAGCAAATGAGCTCACATCACTAGCAACGGAAAACAAGGAGACATAATTAATGGAACAGACAAACTAATAAAACGAAAAAGATAAATGTCTCCCTTCAGTGACATTAATGTCAGTACGAGTAAACTGTAGTGTAACACAAATACGTTCACACAAATATAAACATAACTACAATGCTAGTCATTCAAGCATATAAGCGAATGAAAAAAGAATACAACTGAACTAACTTGTCTACGAAGTAACACAAGTAAATTGCTTAACAGATTTCCTGGCTAATCGGAGATCAAGATGGCCAGGTGCTAAAGAATTAATCTTCATGCATCAAAACACATTTCTGCCATTTAAGTCTTTGCAAAAAACTATACCAATTTCCCCTCATTAATGTTCACTGGTGCTAAAACATTTTGGAAAGAAGAAGCATAGGGGATGAGAAAGACTGACAGACATTGTGGTTTCCAGGTTGAGGAGGGAGAAAGAGGTCTGTAAAACCTAGTTCTGCAATTATCAGCATGTCTCTCAGATATAATTCTGACGTGCATTAAGATTTAGTTATTATGCCGATATAAAAAAGAAAACCCCTAAGAAAGCCACAGAGATAGCTTTGTACATACTTTGAACTCCTCATCATACATTTGAACTCAAATCAGATCCCCAGCTGTGTCCTACAAGAGCAGGTTATTACTTACTGCAATGCTCTTGTCTATGCACAGAGACAGGAGGTCAGATGTGTACAAGGTTATGATCTAGTGCGAAGTGAGATTCGTGAAAATGCATTGGAAAGAAAGGTCACAGCAGCATGGACTCTATAATATCAAGGTCAAAACAACCAACCTGAGACGAACTAACACATTCTAACACATTCAAACAATTCATCAGTGACACTTATAGCAAAGATCATAACAAAAGCTATTTTCAATCAAGATTTTGCTAATCAAAAAGCACATACCACGTCCTATGTCCAATTTTGGCATAAGTAAAGGCACTATGATTTTCTTTCAAAATTAAGGGCTTATACCAAAAAAAAATTGGGTAAAAAATGAATTTAATTCTCCAATGGAGGATTACCCTAAGCAAGACAATTACAACAAATCCCCTTCTTTACTCCCCACCCAAACCCACAAATCTCATAGGAATAAAATCCATCAAAGGGGTTGGGGCAGTCCCTTTTTCCTGCCCAATAACCACCAATCTACGCCAGATGGAGTCTGTCGAGTCACAATGGAGAAACAAATGAGTAATAGACTCACTATGTCTCCAACATATAATACATAGATCCGGACTTTGGGCAGTACCCGATATTCTATGTTATAGATTATCTTGAGTTTATTTCTTCCTAGAACCATAACAAAACGCATGCACAGACTAAGGGCTCATACAATCTTCTGTCAAATTCTCTTTTAAACAAAATGGATGATAAATTCCACTTGATGTAGCCTATCTACATAATACAATCTACAGCTATCTACAATTTTACATGTCTGAGTGTCTAACTGAATCAGCATCATATTTTTATATTGGAAAATGAAATATTCTTTAAATCAAATTATAGTAATGGTGAGCAAGAAATCCATCTAGCTAAAAAAGGTTACAGATGAGTCCAACTCCTTTGAATAAGGGTAATTGGAACAACTTTAACAGAACCATTAGCCTTTGTCCAAAGCGACGCAAGGTAAACTACTCATCCCTCACACGCTGAATTGAATAACGAATTCTCGTAAAGATACGGGAATCCATTCAATCCAAATACTCCAGAAAATCGCTACCAAAGCACACTTCCACAACAGCTTTACTTCTATCCAACCCAACAAAGGAAGTACCAATACACATGCCATAGGGTCAAATGATCTTGGAGAATAAAGATTTGAAATAACAGAATCCAAGTATAATTTAGCTTAACTAACCTGCATAAGAATTGAAGCTGCTATCTGTGGGCTAATTCCAAGCTGAAAAAGAGACATCTTAAGTTCTGGAGCAAAATCACCAAGTTCATCTGCCAAAACAAGCAATATGTCATCACAGACAAACTCATTTAAGAAAACAAAACTTTCATCAATATAGCCACTGCAATGACAACAAGTCATCAAGACCGAAACTTCGCGACTTTCCAATCAATTGGAAACAGTATCTTAAGCAAAGTCATCAAGAAGTCTAATATCTATAAGACTATAAACTAAATAATCAAAATATTTGAGACATAAAGTATCAGTAACAGGCTAATAACAGACAACTGAAAAGCAGCCGATGCTTCAATCTAAATCATTGTCAGAAACATCCTACTGAGGGCCACAAAAGTTTCTATTGACAGAACAATTAGTTTTGTTGCTACTATATAGCTACATTTTACACCATGCATCATAGGTTATCCCAAACAAACACCAAAGACATGAGGAATCTAGAAAGAAAATTGATGTTCTGAAACAGGAATTTAACGAGATAGGTTTTCACTTAACAATCACTTATCCTTGCCTATATAACCAAAGCCATAGCACTATGATAACGGTAGCAGTAGATGAATCAGGCTAAAGAGAGTTATCTGTAAACATACCAGAAGCTCCTGAAACGAAGCTCAAGTAGTCATGAGGTATGAGTCGTCGATCAAATCCAGGCAGAGGGATGAAATACCCGACACGGCTAATAATTAGCAAAGTAGCAGTAACAAATAGCCTACGGCGAATCTCACTTTTGAAAAATGATTCAGCTGCATCATTTATGACAGAACCAAAGCGAACAAAGTTGAGAAACCTATTCTTAAATGTTTTGCGAGTAGGTGGCAAACTATCTGCAGGATCGACAATATCATCTGACTGATATAGAGCTTCCTGATCATCTGATTCTGATAGTGGTACATCACTTGAAAAGGAATGTGTAGACATAGCCTCAGCACATTGAAACCCACTTCGAGCAAACTGCAACGACTCTTTTCTTTTCAGTTTCCATAGAGAAGGACCACTTGACAATTTAAGAACCCTTTGGCTGAGGCGGAGTGTAACTTGAGGTGCAGCAAGCAATGGCTGATCCATTCTACCACTAGGGCCGATATGTCCACCTGCACACCCTAGAATTATCAATAGGAGAACCAGTGACTTTGGAAATCACACAACCACACCCACAGTCTGTGGAAAGCAGGATAATTGAGGACACTACAGAAAACTATCAGCCAGGACTCAAGGTTTCTATCAGAGTAAAACTATTTTGCAACATTACCACATTCCCAACAGCTTCGAACCAAATTCTACAAAAGAGATCTTTTCTGTCGTAACAAATTAAAGTCCTCAAGAAATGAGCAGGAGAGGTCTAAAATACTCATAAATGAAACACTCAACATTATTTATCAAAAATTTCTCCGAGTAGACAATGTCCCTAGGGCTCGTTTGGTAGAGAGGGTGTAATGTAATCAGAATTACATCCCACTTAGGACAAAAATATCATGGAAATAATGTATTGACCATTATAAGGTAATGACTCTCATTACATTAACTTATGTAAAGCTCATCGTTCAAGTTAAACCTATGTCATCACTAGAACATGAGTAGAAGTAATCAATAACACCCCCTCCATGGTAATTGGTACTGTGCTACCAAACGTAGCCCTAGAATCCTAAATATGCAACAAAAAAAGCTCCGCGCTCTAGTCACTAACTGTAAAAATTTCCTCCACAACCTTCATCTCAATCTCCAACTTTTCTAATACTAAATTACGGTCGCTGGCCTATAGTAGCATGATAAGTTTTCATCAATGAAAATTATGATTGCATTACTCCTCCTACATCAAAGAACAAGAGAAAAGGCCAATTCTTCTTTCTTATACTTTGTACCCATCTAATTCTTCATAAACTCCATTAGTAAAATATCGGGTCTTCTAACCTTGTAGTAAGACGCTTTCAAAAGTTACATCTTTATTTTTCAAAAGTAATGATGCACATTTCAAAGCAATGTTACTTTTGAAAGCGTCGCATCGTGAGTAACCTCATCTAAGACTTTGTGCTTGTAAAATACTACACATGGTCTTAATATCCATCAACAAAACACAATTCAATAATCCATGCACCACCAACACTGACACTAACAACAACCTTTCAGCTAATCCAACAATACCCATCAAAATGTTACACCAAATTCAAGAATTCTCAAAACCCACTTCAGAAATTAACAATACAATCATAAAGTCTCTTCCTTTTCGCTTATCTTTCGTATCGTAAAATACCCAATTCAGAACAGAACCAAAATGGTACCATTAAACACAGATAAATAAAAAGAAAAGAAATGAGTAAATCATGCATAACAATGAGGGGAGTGAGTTACCAGGAGGAAGGGAGAGATGGAGCATTGAGACAACCATAGAATTGCGCAACAGTGTGTGTGGGGTTTAAGAGGGGCTTTGCACTTTGCTCTGCTCAAGCCTGGGAGTTTTGTTTTCTGCACAATATCAAAATGTTGATAAACAATTCCCTTCAAAAAAAAAAAAAAAGGTTGATAAACAAAAGTTCTCAAAAATAATAAAGTTTGTAAATTGTTTTTTTTTTTTTTTGGTACGAAATAAAGTTTAGTAAATTGTGAAAGAATAAAAATTGTAATTTTGAAAAAGTAAGCAAATGTGGAAAAAGGAGTTCTAGACAATTTAACCAATATGGTTTGTACATGTTGGTAATTTGTAAAAATTATTGTTGTGTGGAAATTCAAAAAAGTTACAAACTTTTAAATGGTACAAATTTATATTATTATTATTATTATCTTAAACAATAAACACCTAAGATTTCTTATGTTGAGGACATGTGGCATACACTTCAATGCATCATAGCTAAGAATACTATTTTTATCATTTTTTTAAGAAAAATATCTAGAGTTATATCAATTGTGTTCTCCCTTTCATATACCTCATCAATAGACTTTTAACCATCTTTAATTATGTATAAAATTAATTAGTTATAATAACCACAATTTATTTCAAGACTTGCTCTTTTATAACAACTATAGTTTTGTTGTGTTTAATTTTTATGACTTTTGATCTTTTGTAACTATATCATATAATATTGTATTATGATTTCTGTATTTTAAAAAGTTTATAGTTAGATATATTCAATTTATTTAATTTGTTTTTTTAACATTCATTACATAATAGCAGTTAAACACAACAAACCTAAGGCTCTTAATACAAAGCATCATAGAGAACTGATGCTTACCTCCTAGGGAGGGCCTGCAATTAGTCCTACAACCCATCATGTACTGAAGAGCCTATAACACATAAAACAAAGGACATAAATCATTAAAACAAAGGACATAAATCATGAATACAAACTAGTAACTAAAATAAACTACATACCATGAAAACACTAAGGAAACTTGTTCCTATCCCTCGAGAAATAACTAAGCCTGACTGATTTGTTGTATTTGACATGAATACTACTAAAAACGGACCTCAGCAATATGCCAACTGATTTCTCTTCATTTTTGAACAACCTAGCATTCATTTCCTTCCAAATAGAGTAGATTGTTGCTGCCAACATGCATCTGTAAATGGCAGCTCTTGGGCTAGAGCCTCTACTCAGCCTAATAGCAATCTGTACTTCCTCATTCAAACTCACTGGTTTTCTATCTATCCCCCACAATTCGAGTTGTTTGCACCAGACTTGGCTACTATACTTGCACTTGAATAACATGTTGTTTGCATCTTCATTTTCCTCCTTACACAATACCCATATAGGGTCAATAGTATTGTTCCATATCAGAACCTTATCTTTTGTAGATACTCTTTTCCATAAGAACAATCACATGATAAAAATAAATATTTGTTCAACATAATTAATGAACATGATTGACTTTCAGACAACAGGTCTCAACACACTAGTTATAAATCTATAGCATGATTGAATAGAAAAAGCACCATTGACAGTAACTTTACTCCAATCCTGGCAAAGATTCTGCAATTTGTCCGTAGAAACCAATATCTTTCTTATAAACCAAGAAGCAGTGGAAGAGATATCCATATCCCATACACTCTTAACTGGCTTCATATAGCAAGTATGGATCCATTTGACCCGCATAACCTCTTTATAAGAGGCAAAAGACCACAATAATTTGCTAATTGCAGCAAAATTCCAATGCCACAAATTAACAAGATTTAAGCCTCCATTAGCTTTAGGTTTACAACAATTGTCCTAGCCAACAAGAGCTCTCTTTGTAATATATGCTTCTCCAACTCCATAAGTATGACCTCAATCTAGCCTCAACTTCAGATATGAAATTTTTTGCAAAATAAATATCTGAGACCAGTTGCCTTAAACTCCAAATAACACAGAGTGAACTAGTTGTTTCCTCCATGCACATGACAAAAACTTAGGTGTCCAGTTCCTGATTCTAGCAGTGATCTTCTCCACAAGGGGCTTACATTGCATAATAGTCAGTCTTCTTAAAGATAGGGGTACTCCCAAATATAAGAAAGAGCAAAGTCGGGTCAGTTTGTCTTTGAGTNNTTGAGTCAGTCAGTTTCGCCTGGCTTTATTAAGGTGGTAAACATGCATGCCTAACTCCTGCAACATCTGTTGTTTTACACCCTCTGGAACCCTTCCACAATACATAGAACTCTTCATCATATTAGCGTGAAGACCAGTAGTACTACAAAACTCGGATATAGTCTGATGAATAACTTTCACTGAACTCAAGTTCCCCTTACAGAAGAATAGAAAACCATCTACAAAACTTAGATGAGTGACACCAACCTTCTTGCACTTGGGATGGAATCTGAACTCATATGATTGAACAGTTTGCTACATGAGCCTGTTCAAGTATTCTATGACTAGTAAAAAGAGAAGGGGAGACATGGGATCACCCAATCTCAACCCTTTCCTAGAATTGAAAGAAGGACTCATAATGCCATTAACTAAGATGCAATAAGAGACAAAAGTCACACAACTCATGATCCAAGTGACAAACTGCCTTGGAAAATTTAATGCATACATCATTTGCTATATAAAACTCTAATCAACTGAATCATAAGCCTTTTGAAGGTCAATCTTAATCATTCACCTAGGAGAAATATGCTTTTGAGTATACCATTTTATTAACTCATGACTCATAAAAATAATAATAATATATCTTAATTTCAAGTATAAAGGCTGACTTGGAAGAGTCAACAACTGAAGATAATCTATTGGCAAAAAACTTACCAATAATCTTGTATAGATTGCCATAACAAGAAATTTGCATGTATTCTTTAATTGAAGATGGATTAGATACCTTAATATTCACATCTTTTGGCATATGCCCATGCTCAAAGAACCCAGTAATAGCTTCTACAACCTCTACTCCAATTATTGACCATACAGACTTAAAAAAGACTGCATTATATCCATCAATCCAATGGGCTTTCTCATCACCAATGCATTTCAAAGCCAATTCAATCTCAGATTTAGAAACACTTCTAATTAACTTAGATCGATGGCATTTAGATAGCTTACTACCATGATGCATGACATCAATAACTAGCATAAGGAGATCCTTACTAGTTGCGCCCAAGATCCCCTTATAGAACCCAAATACTTCTTGCTCAGTATCCTCTCTACTATTTAGTTTCTGGCCTGATAAGGAGTACGAATCGTGCATATCATTATAACTCCCCCTATATCTCATGATAGCATGGAAATATTTGATTTTTCCACCCCCCTCCTTCACCCATTGAACCCTCGATTTCTGCTTAAATAGACCCATTTCCAGCTCAACCCATTTTTGCAGATTCAACACACCTTGCCTCTCTCTGTTTATCAACTCCTGATTAAAACTATCCTTCTCAAAAAGAGTTCGAGTATGAAACAATTCCTCTCTTGCTTGGGTCACTCTGTTAGACAGACTCCCAAATTCTTGTACATTAAGCACTTTCGGCATAGGTTTTAGATTCCTAAGTTTCTGCATAATTCTTGATAGGCCATCACCTCTACAATTTTTTTGCCATACTGACTCAACACTAACAAGGAAATTTGGGTGGATACTCTGAAAATTTAAGAACCTGAATGGTCTCTTGCCACACACCCTAATATCATGAATAGAATGAAAAAGAGGGATATGGTATAATATCCCAAGTACTTGGACATCTATAACAACATCAGGATAAACACTCATCCAGTCTGTATTTCTAAAGACCCAATCAATCTTACAATACTTCATGGAAGTACCATCCTGTTTATTGCACCAGATAAAGTGGCTTCCTATCCTTCTTATCTAAGTGAGACTCAAATCATCAACACAGTTTTGAAAATCAACAGTCTCCTACAAAGTTACAACACTACCATTCAACCTATCTTCCCTTGACAAAACACTATTGAAATCTCCACCAATACACCAAGGTTTACTTATACCAACAGCTAAACTTTTTAGCTCCTGCCACAAATCCTCTCTATAAGCCAATTTATTAAGACCATAGACAACATTCAACAAAGCACTGAAACCATAAGTCATACTCACTGCACAATGCACAACCTGAACTGAAGCAAACATGCCCACCACTTGACACTCTCTTGGGATCCCAAAGTAGCCAGATTCTACCTCTAGCCACCTTATCACAATTGTTAAGAAACATCCAACCACTTGGAATCATACTTATTGGAGCATTTTTGAGTACCAATAACATATACTTTAATTTCAATGAGAGCTACTAACTTACACTTATTCTGCATGATTCTATTTTTTTACCTCTTTTATGCTTATAGGGCTTACAAAGCCCTCTAACATTCTAGAAGTAAATCACGGAACACTTTTATGAAAAGCAGCATTATCACCAAGGGGCCTTATACTACCTTCTTCATTTGTCTTGCCTCCAAGATTCTCAGCACCCAAAGGAGAGAAAGAATTCTGCAAGTTCAAGCCACTTGGTAGAACTGAACCCTTACTCTTTGGCTTCTCTTTCATAGGTGCATGAACAACCTCAAGTTCAACTACGTTCTCCTTGGGAGTAGCAACAACTTCAGATGTTTTCACCACCCAAATCTTCCCCTTTCTTGGAATTTGCTTGTTCTGGGCATGGTTATTTTAAGCTTCACTTTTGTCATAATTTGCAGCCTTTCTGCTTTGTTCAGCCCCTCCTACTTTAGTCTTTTTATGACCCTCTTTCTCCATACCCAAAACAGCACAATCATGTCCATACTCAAGACATTTATGACAAAATTCAGGCTTCCACTCATAGACTCTTTTAGAACATATATGTGTAGACACCCCAATGTGTCACATTGTCAATTGCCCAGTGATGATAACTAAACTAGGTAATGTGCTTGGACGAACGATTTATCTTAACTACGACCGGTTTTACCATCTCGAGCCATA
>CAAKMY010112944.1:0-23063 GCA_901111285.1 Corrigiola litoralis | reverse complement strand
CAAAACTATAAACAACATGATTACAAAAGGTTAAGCATTATAGGAAGCATAAAAAGGATTTCTTTTAAAACTAGAACATGTTTAAAACGCACTTTAAAACATGTAAAGTAGTAGGAACACATCAAAACAATGCTAAGAAGGTTTTAGACATGCTTACCAAAGTTTTAGGACACAAGAATGGAGGTAGAGTGAGGAGGAAGAAAGAGGCAACCCTAGAATTCCTTCTCCTTATGAAATGTACGTTACTTAGGAGAATAGGGAAGGTTTTTCTTTTTTTTTCTTTTATTTGTGTTGGACGGTTATGGGGAGGGAGAGAAGGTGGATGGGTTTGGCCCATCTTGCCTTCTTCCTAGCCCAGATATGCTTAAAATATGAAATACAAGCCCAATGAAAACCCAATGTAAAATAAAGCTCGTTTATTTAATAAAACATCAAAATAAAATACAATATAAACTTTTAAGGCTTTAAAAGTTCAAAAGAAATCTACGAGAAGTCATTTGGAATTAAATACATCAAATAACTTTAAATTGAGGAAAACGTGCTTTAATTAAGGAAATAGCCTTCAAAACACTACTAAGCCCAATAAAATAGTGACACCAATAGACCTAAATTATTGGGGTGTCACACAGCTGAGTCAGTATCTCATTTGTTCTTCAATTGTCATGTTTCATATGAAGTCTGGCTTGTTCTTCTTCGATGGATAGGGCATTGTAGGAGGCATTGGAGCCTAGCTCATGAACTAAAGTGGTTTAGCAAGCCTGAGAAGAGTCCTCTAGCAAAGCTTGGTTGAGCCACTTTGACTGCTGCTGTCTATGAGTTGTGGCAAGAGAGGAACAACAAATTTTTTTCTGACAAAGCTTATTGTGTGGATCAGAATTTCAGAAGAGTTCAGTTTTCTATTTTCTATAGATTATATCGATTCTACAGTGATAGAGTTTCAATCATTTTTCCCTTTCTATAGGTTGTATGGATTGTATGCTTTGCTTTATCTCTTGTACTGATATAGGCTGGAAATGATATATCTAAAAGCCTTGTAATCTCTAATCTCTCTTTTTAGAGGTATTTTAATACAATATTAATTCATTGAAAAAAAAAAGTATTCTCCCAATATGGATAATCACTATATCGTCGTATAATAATTGAAGTTGCTTCTTAATCCTAATTAATTTGAGCGGCTGCCACAAATTAACCCTAACTACTAGATAACCTAGACGACCGCTTTAGGTTCAATCTAATAGCAGCAATATAAATGAAAGCAACACGATATAAAGTAACAATGCTAATAATCAATTAACCACTACCGCGCATTAATCAACTCTAGCATTCAATTACTAAGTTTAATTATCTAATACAACTTAAATAACCGCGACCACGCATCAACTAAGTTATACTTGCTTCGTTGTTTACAGGGAGTGACACCAATATCTAAACATGCAGAGAATATGTTCTAGTGACAACCTAGTTCATGACCTAGGTGTAACATGAATGAATTCTAGTAATTAAGCACAAAGATTAAAACAATAATCAAACATAAAATGGAGAAATCGAAACCTTACAGCCAATAATCGGGAGTTTTAATCTTAAACCAAGAGTTGGGAGATTAGTTCCTCTTAATCTGATTACAATACTTCAATAATAAGTTTTAAAGTTCTCTTGAGTGAATAATCATTCCTAAACACGAAATAACTAAGGTCTTTTATAATGACCTAAACGAAATTAGGAAAACTTAACTAAAGCTAACATCAAACAACCGTCGTGGCCCAACAAAACGGCCCAAAACAAATCTGAGATACCTTCGCTCGAGTCGAGTGAAGGCGTGCTCGACTCGAGCGAAGTCAAGACGTGCAGTTGACCTTCTCCTTTCTCGCTCAAGTCGAGTGAATGTGGCTCGACTCGAGCGAGCTATTCTTCTCGATTTCAACCCCTTCCTGCCTCTTTTGGCTCGAGGCAACCACTCAAATCGCTTATGACTAGACTCGAGTAGGGTCTTCAAATAATCCTTTGACTTCAATTCTTGCTCATGTTGACTTGTTTCTTATTCTCGAAGCCGAAGAACACCATAATCATCATATCTCGTAACTCGGATTCTCAAACATATCGCTATTGGCATTTACATACTCATATCCACTTAATTATACATAAACCATACTAAACGATTGGATAAACTATTAGAATAAAATCCATACCATTTGGCAACATAAAACCTATATAAACGGCCACTTAAGTAAATAAATACAATGCATATCACAAAGTCATTCCCATATGTCATTGATTTAAGATATTACTTTGTCCATGTACATAAGTGAGAATTTAGATTATTTTTTCTAATAAATATGTTTTTTTTCCTTCTTTTACAAGTAGGTGATTCTCAATCGACGTATTCTGGATCAAGTCAATCAGATCAATTTAAAACTAGCTCAAACTACTTAAGAATTACTATTAGCTCCAACTACTTTGAATCAAGTCGATTGGATCGATCAGTCGGTCTCATGTTATATTGGGTTGTGAATAAGCATCAGATTAGGTGGGTTCTGGCTTGGATTGTGGTTTAACAGAGAATGGATTAAGTATGGTTTCGGCAGTTCAAATTGGTACGAATCGAGTCACCATGTCAATTTAATGTTTGGTTAACATCATATCACGTCATATTTACTAAAACTTTTTATTGTATATTTTGTATTAAGGTTAATGGTATAAAAAATTCCATCCTATGTAAAAGCACAAATCTGTGATAGTTGTTTGTAAATATGTTATTGTATAAACAAAAAATCATAAATCAGTTTCGTTGACAAATATTCTATGGTTCGATCATTTTTGAGTTTAAAAGTGTATAAGGTCAAGTTGGGACATTTTTCAAATTTGAGGCTAAATTGGTTCAGGTTCGGTAGATTATGGGATTCAATCTTTTAGGTTGGCTTAGGTTTAGGTTAAATATTGGTCAAGTTCGGGTTTGGTCGAATCTAATTTACGGATCCAATTATTTGGTTTATCAACCTTATGAGCTCTATCATGTCCACTTTTGTAAAATCAGTTTGTATTGGAAGAGACCGTCTACTTGTGATAGATTATGCTATCAAAAAAAATATATATATATCATGTTTGTGTTGAGCTTGCAAGGAGTTTAAATTATTTTTTCTTGTACGGAGTTTTTCTACTTTAATAATAATACTAGACGGTCTATCCCAATAGCTGGTGTAATAAAATTTAATCATATGGTATCATTGCAGCTTGAAATTATTTGAATGCTCATGTGTGGTTCATGGTTACTTGTGTTGAATAATTGATTGGTGTTTTATGGTTCACAATTTCAAAATTTTAGCCATGTCTAACTTAACTTAATTTGTGATATATTATTAACTTATGTTTTGACATTAGATCTTAAGTTTACTAAACTTATCGTATTTCTATTGGACTTTGCTAACTTTTCTAGCATCTAAACAAAATCTAAAAATTACGCTGACCGAGCAATGGAAGATACGAATTTAGTAGTGAAAAAACTGTAAAACCTGTAATCATTACATGATGGGATGTAATAATCAAACTTAATTCACTTCGTGGTGGATCATTTTTCCTCCCCATTCTTCAGCTAATTTGAACCAAAAAGATCTCATTATATTAGAACTATAATTGCGCCCAAGCAAACACTATCTTAGATTATCATATTTGGTAGTAGTTATAAATTTGAAAATCTTCACATCTTACACAATTTGAAGTACTCACCACTCACACATAAACAACATTTACAAGCTATTTATTATTATTATTATTATTGTTATCAACATGCGGAAGCTCTTAAAACATTATTATCTTCATAATCTTATGGTATAATTTTTCGGACTTGTAGCTTAACTAGCGCTACTAGCCTCAACCAACCGTAGGAGGACGGACCACGACTCCACGAGTATTGACCCAAACCCAAACCCGATTACATCGAAAGTCTCGGGTTACAGCACTCCCTTCAGGTAAGACGATGGGACGTACATGCGGGTTCTCTGTTTGTATCTTTACTGCTGCTTCATGTCCGTTCACACCCACCAACTCCGGCCATCTGTTCTTTCCTATTATTAAGAATTTGTTTGTACGTGAGGTGCAGTGGTTATTTTTCCGATCAACAAACATAGAGTATAATCATTACTGGCAATAAATTCATATATGCAATGTACTTAAGTTCGACATTGCAATAATGGCTAATAAGCCGAATTTTACCTGGACATCCTGCTTCGGAATCCATCTCTATCTGTACTTAGTCTTCAGCTAAAGCCTAAAAGAGTTTGCGGATATCTGTTTACGTCCTTCCCCAAACCAATATGGTATTCTTATAGAAGTATATGCCAAAAGATGCATGTACGTGTCCAGTTATCCGGACGTAGTTATCTAGCTCCTTAGCTGTACTGTACGTTGTTGCCAAACTTCCAATTGAAATGGTTGTCTTCTTGTAACTATGTGTACACCGAGAAATGGACACCTAAGTATTGTTCGGTAGTCCCCCCAACCCTTCCCAAAACAAGTTAACGGAATACAGAAAAGGAGAAAATATAAGAAGATTAAAACATGGCAAGGACAACTGAACAAGTGCTTCTCCTCTGCTGTCTGCCTGTCTACTACCTCTGTGCTTATCTTGTTCACCTGGTGACGAATATAATCAGTGAGACCACCGACATGGTCATGAAGATCAGTACCTTGTCACTACTGAACAACCTACAATTTTTGGGAGTTTCGAGGTCGGAAGGATAGTTACGAATGTAACGATCCTTTTGTTGTTTAGGTCGATGAGTGCTACAAATGGATTATAAGTGGTACTGTGGTACCCGTAGTTGTAAAACTTTGGACGTTGTTACTTGCTAGATATGTCAGTTTTACAACATAAAAATGGGGCTTCATTACATAATAAAAGCTTTATTATTATAATCACCCAGTCTTATTGGTATATATATTAGGGTGTGTACGTACTGCCTTTCAATCTTAATGTAGGTTAATTGGTGCCAGATTTGACGACTGTTATATTGACCTTCTATTAGCAGTCTGACCAACGAATACCTTCAAATTCATCAGAGTTGGAGAGGAGCAAAAAACGCATGGTACTCTAGCTTCTTCATCAGCTCAGTCGATGCAAGTTCAAGACCTGTGAAGGGCCTCTTATGTACACCATTTTTAATAAATTTTATTTTCAGATAGCTCAAAAAACTTCAGAAAAATAAAAAAAGTTCAAAAAATATAACTTTTCGTATTTATTTGATCAATATTAATATTATGTTTCTTGCATTACTATTATTGTTATTGTTATAATTCCTACTATTATTACTACTACTACTATTACTGTTAATATTATTATTACTTTTACTATTACTCTTTTCAATTAATCATGTTATTTTATTGTTCACTAAATTAAAATATTAATAATAAAAAAAATCAATTCAATGTATTTATATACACCCTTTAATGAAATTGAATGTGTTATTTCTTTGATAATAGGCGCATACAAATACTACGAACCTTTGCATTTATCACAAATGAGGCATCTCCATAATAAACATGATCACTACGTAAAAAGCTCATATATTATTAATTATAGCACATTTTATATCTAAGTACATAATAAAGTCACAATAGAACACATAGGAGAGTAAACTTCTTAAAACAAACATAATTATGAACTTTTTCATTAGATGCGAAAAGAGCACTTTCGATAATATAACCAAAAGAAAACTTTTTACATAAACAATTTGACCCGTACGATGTACGGACATGTTATTGTTGTAATTTTATAAGCACTGTTATTTGTTAGTTGCTCTTATATATATTGTGAGTTATTTGTTGGCTTTGTTTTCATATATGGCCAGTGTCTTCCGATTTTCATGTTTTTATTTATCCATGTTCAAAGAGGGTATATATAATTTTGCATGTCAATATCCGTGGCTTATGCATGACTGACTTCATTATCTGATTAGGCATGCCATTTGGTGCATTTAAAGTATGTTAACTTATGAGGCATATTTATTACCTTTATTTATTTTGTTTAAGCTTTTTTTATTAAATGAGTTAGGCTATTGTGGGCCATGTTGGTAACATGAAAGTCCATGTGGCAGGCCATGTTGGTGGCATGGAAATCCATGTGGCCGCCTGTGATTTCAACGCCTTTTAATAGCTTTATATAGATATAGATATATATAGATTTGCCTAAGCATGCCTTTTACACTTGCCTTTTCCAGATCGTCAGTGCATCTCAAGCTGGGGACATTCAGTTCCTAGATTTACGAAGTCAAAGTGATGCGTACTTGACAATTGATGCTCACAGGGGCTCACTCACTGCCTTAGCTGTTCATAGGCATGCCCCAATTATTGCAAGCGGTTCTGCTAAGCAACTTATTAAAGTCTTCAGCCTGGATGGTGAGCAATTGGGCACCATCCGCTACCATCCAACTTTCATGGCCCAGAAGATTGGGCCTGTGAGCTGTCTTGCATTTCATCCCTATCAGGTGCTGCTTGCAGCTGGTGCTGCTGATCCTTTTGTCACCTTATACGCTGATGACAATAATCCTTCAAGATAATGTTTTGCTGAACAAATTCGCTTGGTTTGAGATTCAACATGGTGACATGAGATCAATGTTTGTACTGGGTTCGCAATTTGGGGAGATCTGTCAGGATATATGCATGACGTGGTTTCACTACCTTTGCATACTGAAAGAATGGAGCGACACAGGTTTGGTTTACAGAGAGTTGGTTCTTATGTTGTGCATTCGTTAGCCCCCTGTGTAAATTTCAAGCCAGTTGGAAGGAACCATTCATTCCGGGGCGGCTTTGGCTAATAAGCTTTGCCATATAGCCATATAGGTAACAGTGTAAATATATAAATGGCTTCTCTGTGGTTATCTTTTGTTTTTCTTTTATCTTGCTTTTTCACCTTTCACCTTTTCTAAGCGGTAGTGGCTAGTGATGTGATCCCTTTTAACTGCTCAATTTGTAGCACTTCATAACCTAAGTCAATTGTGGGGTAATTGACCCGCAAGGTTAGGGTGGAAGGTGTTAAAGCTAGCTTGTGTAAGCTTTGATCAGCGAGTGCTGTAGTAATATTAGGGATGCTTGAAATCGAGTATTTAAAATCTTGTAAATAGAATTTGTTTAATTGTGAATTATTAGTATTCAATGTCATTTGATCCAATGGTTGTGTCCATTTTTCTAATGGTGTTGCGTTTCCTTTATTTGCGTGTAAGATATAGATGCTAAAATTCGTGTGTAAAGAACTCTGGGGCTTTCCTGCACATCTGTTGCAGAGGCCTTCCTTCACACCAGTCAAAAAAAAAAAAAAAAATGTAATAAGCTTGCTCGTTCAGAGACAATTCGAGGGTGCTATTGTATTGGTAATGGGAACATTCGAGGCTCGGTGGTTTCAACTCGAGGCCACTTGTTCAAGTGATCCTACACTCATGATCTGCCCCTCTTTTGTGCTGTCGGTCTTCTCCTCTACTTATGTGGTCTTTGGAACATTTTCAAAAAAGTAATAACTTGACTTGAGAAAGGCCAGTTTCGTGGATCATATAATCCACGCCTAAATATTTTTTGGTGCTCCATCATGAAATGTGGAAAAAAAAACATTAATATCATATCATCGATATTTTCTTAGTGTGCATGTTAATAAAGCGATGAAACCATAAGACGTTGTTATGTTCACATTAGCTCTAAACAGGTCGTACACCTTGAATATGAAATAATAAAATTTTGATATGGTTCAATCATACTTCTTGGGACATCAGGGATATGTTTGTTTTGTTTTGACTCAGTTATCAGAAACATAAAAAATTACTCGAAGAGGACTTCTTGTTTGACTAATAACTGATGCTTAGACCTCATTTTGGATCTAGTTCAGAATTTGATGAAAACGACATTACAAAAATATAGAATTGATGATGGAATCCCAAATGTGGGTCCAAAATATCCCATACCATCAATTTTGTCCATTAAGTGAATGTCCATATTAAGCGGTGAGATGTTAATTTGTTCTCATGTTCAGATTAATCAATGAAGACGGAATGATATTTCAATATGATTAACTTATACTTCTAGAGACAACATTGGTATGCTTAATCGCTATCAACACATTTTTTGAAATATAGATTATCATCCCTACGAGGCTGTTTTATGGACTAAAACCACGACTAGCATTGAAATACCACTCCCGAAAAACATGTTTTTCAATGTTCTACATAACAAAAAGAACTTTTAACTGACCCCAATAAACCAAAAGCCTCTACCTCCAAATATTCCAGGTTATCTCTTCCTCCTCCACTATAGCAGGTTCTTCAAAGATCTGAAACCAAAGATTTATAATCAGTACCATGCACAATTTCTACAACTGATTCGTTCAGACAATTCAGTACGTTAACACTTGTCAAATAGTTCTAATAATACGCATATGCTGCTAAGTCCATGTCAGAAACTTACCGCAAGTGCAAATAAAACATACATCTTCTACAATGCTTTGCCAATGCTACTTCAACTTTTCATCCTCTTCTTATTCATCATTGGTCCTTCATGTTGGGAGGAGTTTGAGTGAATGGTTGAGTAGATGAAGCCAATGTTGGTTGCGAAACCTGGTACAAAGATGAATAAGATCACAACAATTTATATAACCTTGTCATGTTATTGCTTGGTGTTCTATGTTCAGTGAAGCTGATTTTTTTACACATGCTTAGTTGAACATGTAACTCAATGACTCACTGTTATAGTAGTATTGTGCTAATAATATAGTATGTCTTAATATGATCCATGACATAACACAATACTATCTTGCGGCTTATCAGGGAGATTCCCCTCGTTCTCCTAAACAAAATTATTGAAGAATGTGTAGTTTATAGAGCTGTCAAGCAGGAAATGAGGCAGCCTCCTCTCTGTTTTCTTGCTCTATTCTACTAAGTATGCATTCTAGTTTTGCACAATTTAGAATGTTATATACGGAATGATCGAAGATGCTGAGGGAAAGGGACTTATTATGATTCACAAATTTCATTATTAATTTAGAGGGGATGAAAGTACCTCGACATGTGTAAACTGATTGCTTAGCATTTGAGGCAATTGTTGACTATTTCCCGTAGTACCAGGCTGGACGACCCGACTGAAGTCCATACTTGTGACATACCCTATTCGACGATCTGGTTGAACCATATGTATACCACTCATACTTACAACTTGATCCTCTTTCTGCAAGTCAACTACCAATGTCATATGATAATTCAAGGCACCGATACAAAAGTTTGCAAGAGATTTAGCATACCCATTTGTTCAATCAAGATTCAAAATCTTGATTTTACCTGACCATAGATAGACATAGGGAGCGGTTGATTAGACAGAAAATGAGGTACAAATGTTTGATCAGGAGTTGAATGAAGAGGGAGTGGATCATTTTGCAGAGTAGGAACAAAATGAGTAGGGAATGAAGAGGTCAAAGATGTTGAATTAGTAGTAATCGACTGATTAGGAAGGGATGCAATGTGTGGATTAGTGCTTCTTTGAGCCTGGAATTGTTGATGCTGATGCTGACTTGCTGTTTGATCCTGAAAATAGGATGATATTTAAAGTAGCACCAAAGAACAAGGTTTCCATTGCAAAAAGTTACAAAGTAGAAAATAACAAAACATCATTGAAACTGTCAAATATAAATCATGCACCACATGTTAAGAGAGGCAAATATAAATTACCATATTCGATTGCCCATCAACATTGTCACATGCATTAACAATCGTCTTCTTCTGATTGTGGTTAGAAGGTCGCACTTGGGTTTGTCGCGCCAAGGGAGCGGTCTCAACAGGGTCCATGAACCAAACTAGTCTAGGCACCCCAACTTTGTTCTTTCTCTTGGGAGTATCTTTGTATGTTGCAACACTAGGCGATGTCCTATCGTCGTTCGTAGACGGAAAAGCCTGTGATGACTGATCTTGTTCCAGCCGCTTCAATTCAACGGAGGACATAGTTTCCACACTTTTAGTTCCATCCAAACAGTTATCAACTTTGAGATCCATAATTAATAGCAACTCCAAGACAACATCCATTGCTGATTGGTTATACATAGCTTTGCTTGCTATTGCCTCAAACTTAACCGTCATCTTGTCATACCTCTTCACCTCCACCGTTTTTGACGGATCATGATATGCAACCTTGACCATTGTGTGCTTGCGATGAATGTCTTTTCTCCAACGCCGTAAAATGTACTTCTTTGGGATCTCCGCCACATCATACATGTCATACACCCTAATCATATGCCTACACATTATCCCTTTGACTTCAAACATTTTACAATCACAATCAAGCTCGTTGGTGTGGGTATTGAATCTGACACGATACAGCCTCTTCTTACCAGCCCCCCTGTATCCACTTGAATGCCCCTTTTGGCAAATAGACTTCACCCTATCGTCAATTATGTGCTCCACCAAGGTCTCAGATTTGATGATTTTCTCCACATTATTACAGTACAAAACCGCCTGACACTCCCCTTGCACTTCCAAAAACTTGGCATCTGTGTACAAACCCTGAAAGACCTTCTCAACCATGAAATCAGTAGCGGTTTGCCGTATAGAAAGACATGACTCGGCATCAGCATCATTCTCAGATTTCACTCTCTGCTCCATTGCAAAGCAATACTTGTCAGCAAACTCACATAGCCTTGTGTGCTTCAACACATAATTATCAAAAAAACTATTATTACTCCGAACCCTTTGCGTCATCTTCATTCCTGCCC
Organism: Corrigiola litoralis; assembly: GCA_901111285.1. Lineage (NCBI taxonomy): Eukaryota > Viridiplantae > Streptophyta > Magnoliopsida > Caryophyllales > Caryophyllaceae > Corrigiola > Corrigiola litoralis. The sequence continues at coordinate 12,334 of CAAKMY010112944.1, read as the reverse complement.
AGAATACATCATTACAATAAGCAGGCACCCACATTTTCTTGTTGTAGTACAAATACCTTAACCAATCACTTTGGCCGAGATCATACTCATCAAAAACAACCTTCCATCTACTTTCAAACTCATCAGGGGTTAAGGACTCATAAATGACATCTTCCAACTCATTGCTAAACTCGTCATACCTCTTATAACAGCCTAATTTCGTCCCAAATTTCTGCATTATGTGCCACAAGCACCATCTATGCCTTGTTGTTGGCATAGGCATGACATTAGCTAGTGCACTCCTTATTGCAGGCGCTTGATCAGTCAATATAGCTGGAGGAGCTTTTCCACATATGTAATGTAGCCATGTCTCAAATACCCATTCGAATGTCTCTGTGTCCTCATGTGAGACCAAAGCACAACCAAGTAAAATGCTTTGGCCATGATGGTTAACACCGACAAAGTTGACAAGTGGAAGATCATATTCATTCGTCAAATATGTGGTGTCAAAGCAAACAACATCACCGAATTCCTCGTATGCAGCTCGACTCCTAGCATCCACCCACAATACATCTTTCAAAGTCCCATCGGTATCAATTCTTTCGCTGTGAAAAAAATTCTGATTATTTTCCGTCATTTGCTTAAAATACTTCATCATTGCATTGGCGTCACCGTCTTGCAATTTCAACCTTCTCACCTTTGCCAAGACATTACACATGTCCCTATCTGTAGGCATCTCATCCTCTTCGCCATTGTTCGCTCTAACCATATTATCACGAATTTGGGGTACTTTCAATCCCATCTCAGAAGCTTGTATTAAACTCTTCTTCACGTGAGGGGTCATATATTCTTTTCTTTCCTGGTGGACATGCCTTGCAAGTGATGGACTTGGACGGTGTCCAGAGTGCTCCAACTCAACAGTTCTGATTTGCCAATCACTCACCCCAGTCAGACATGCATATATCTTAGCTTTACAACCAACTTTCCTAGATTTCCTAGTCGAAGGTTTGTCTGCTGGGATGATTGTGATCTTAGGACAACCATCGTCATTGCCAACTGCCACCCTTTTACCATTCCTCTTGCGGCGCTTGTCGGGCTGACCAGAGCACCAGCACTTCCATGTAACATTGCAAAATTTGTCACGGTTTTTCCCTTTTCGGCCCATTGATGTCTTAGTGATTCCAAAACCCTGTTGCTTTGCATATCTTCGATAATATCTCTCCAGATCCTCCATACTACCAAAAACCTGACCTACCCTAGGTGGCTCAACTGACTCATCACTTTCAACTGCACCCAAATCTTGCATTGATGTTGTCGTCTCTTCATTTTCAGATTCTGATTCCGAACATACATACTCCAGTTCTGCGTCTATGTCACAAGCATGTGCACAGTCCGCCGAGTCCATGTCAATATCAGCACCTCCTGCCATTTCCTATTTCCTTCGAAAATAAACAATATGTACACATCAGCCCTATTTCCGTAAGCTCTCATCCCCCCTTCCATTACATTTATAAATAAAATGCTTTGACTAATAGGTACTGTACGTATAATTCATGTGCCACTCTTTCTTTCTATCAAATCACTGTCAATCACGAAACTATATATACAATGCAGAGGAAAGACAAAAAGGATTGAATTATATAGGATACCTTGAGTCATGGGTGCAGCAAATTTTCAGTACTACAGCCAAAACACAAATTCTCAAAAAAGACCGTCAATTTTTATTATCAAAGTAGACGAACTCCTTGCAAGCAAAATTTACTTAGCTCGCTAGAGGTCCAAGTCAAGTTATAGATTTATATGCCTTTCGGAAAAAGAATTATACAAAGTAATACACAAAAGACAACATGAAACAAATATACAGATTCTGTACTTCCTTTGTACTAGTTCAATTTCATGTAGACCAAAAGACAAAATACCCAAATGTAAACACATCTATAAACCAGTTCTGAATCATACTAAATAGTAAGTACCTGATAATTTGCTCAAATGGGTATGTCTTGATCATGTTAGTGAGGATTGAGGAGATTCATTAAGTGGGAATTAAGGTTAGGGTTTTGTTATTTTTCCCTCCAGATTTTGGGAGGAGGGAATTTCAGTTGGTATAACGGATGAAATTGGTTAACTACTTTTCATTAATCAGCTGTCACGTGAGGGAAAACGTGACTTTTATGTTGTAAATTTTTTTTTCTTTTTTATGAAATAAAATTTTATGTTGTAAATTAAACCGACTGGACTTTACAGTCCATCATTCGTTACGATGGGCTGATCAGTTATGGATGTACCCTGTGGGATATCTCTTACTGCTCTTTAGTTTCAATATTACTTGAATGAACATGGCTTTATAGGGCCTCTATAGTAGACAATGTTGGCCCAATGTAACAACAGACAAAAATTGAAATGTTTAGCAGTGGTATGACGTGTAGAACTCTTATTGTTTAAAGACTAGCTTACAATTCAAGTGATACGGATTAGTATAATTTTGATGCAATCTGTAGGATTATGACTTTGTGGAAGAGTCCCCAGTTGAGGCTCATTAGAATTATATACTCTATTACAATCAACTTTCAAGTATAATTAATTAAACCATTCTTCTGAGGCCGTGCTTCTCAAGTCTTCCTTAGAAATATGTGAGAGACGACGTTCGTGACGAATTACATTGCTTGCTTCATACATGATCAGTTGATCACGAATTTGCTTTACACAATATTATGAGGAACTCTATTTATCTGTCTATCGATTATGTTTTGCCTTTCTTAGCTGTTCAATCCAGTAACTTTCTTTGTTGAGCTCTGCTGGAACCAGAAAACTGTAAACTTACAATGAAATGGAGTAGCCAAATGCGCATATAACAGTGCACATGTTATGTTATAGTTCTAGCACAATTTCTTAGTCCTGCATTCATGTATCAACTGTGCGGGTTTAGTTATAGCATCAAGTCAACTACACAGTAAATTTTCTCTTCTACCTAAGGTTCTTATATGGCCGTAACTGATGCTTTATATTGCTATATTCATAGGGTAAGATCTCTGTGTCAGAGGACGTTAGATGAAGCTCTAAGCTTGGGATGTGTTTCTCTATACCTCTTCAATGTGATCACAGCGTTTTCTGCCGTACTTACTGCTATGCCCATTTGTAGTATAGCATTTCCTTTAACCATTACAGCATTATCGCCGTTTCTTGTAAAGAATTTGTCTCCGTATACCTTGGTGCTTTGTTGCCTGTAACATCAGCAGCTGATAATTTGCAACATCATTTTGGGTACTTAACTAGTCTTGGCTTACTTGCTACCAGAATGCCTAACATCGTTTTGGGTACTTAACTATGATACGAAGTTTTCAGGCTGAAAAAGGCAATGACCTTCTTTTCAGTCAAAAGGTCGTTTAGTGTCCTCAATTATCAGATGATTGATTTGTTAGCAGATTGGGTAACATCGATCTATTTCAATGAGCATCTGATCTAGCAATAGTGTACAACATGCCTTGACTAGTTGACTAGCCGCTTCAATATCTAACAACCAGTTCTACTCTGGGAATAATTACTTGATGTTCACAGGACAAGTCGTCCCATACAACTACCAAAACAACGTACCATCAACTTTACCAGACGATGTAAAATCAAATGCTGCATTACTAACAAGCTACTAGCATACAATCTGTAAAAAATTGTCCTAAAAGTAATGTGCATATATAGCTCGTACACCATAAATACTAGTTACTACACCGTACTTTGTAAACCATTTAGATGTGGTCCAAAATGTGACTCGGGCTCTTGCTAAGAAACATGTTTGCTAAGATTATTAAATGACAAAGGTGAACTCTACGCCAAAAAGACAGATGGACGCTTGGTACTAGGATTGGAACTACTGAATGAACTCTGACCGCAGGTTCAGTAGAATGAATAAAAGCCTGCAGATATAGCTTCGTTTGGTCCGTTGCAGTTGCAACCGATTCTCCATTGTTTTCTACGACACATAAATAACTACCGTTGTTCAGAGATTGGGAAAAATGTAAATTCCTCCTTGTCTACAAGATTTATGGCAAATCAAGAATTCTGGTTCAGAAGAATTGGTCCATGGCGTGGCAAGTACACAGGTCAACAGAAACCACACAACTCTGTCAATTAGATTTGTACCACATTGAACTCTTTAATCAGCAGGTCCTGCAAGTTGCTCCAGTTAGGCAGTTTGCAGTTAGAAGTGGCAGTCTAGAGGATCCGCAGACAAATTTATATTTCTTGGGGTAGAAAATCCTAGCAAAATCTTGAGCTCTTTGTCTCTCATCATTATGTGATTTTTTCAGTGTCACTGTCGATCTATGCACGTAGCTAAATGGTTAAGCCAAGTGAATTATCTGGCATTTTCATTGCTAGGTCCGTTTCCGATCTTCCTCGTGTCATAACGAGCTCATTATCGAAATTCATCATATTTCTGGAGGAGGAAACGCCATGCCAATAACCGGGTCACTAGAGTCCTCATCAAAATTAATTTTACTAACAAATATACTATGAGGAAAACAACATTGAAAAGATTGATTAACAGACAATTTTAATACAAATGCTTATCAGTAGCCACATGTAAGCTAGAGCTTTCTGAATAAAAGTTTCTTCTAGCAATCTCTTTCATTAAGCTATCACTAGTAACGATCACATAATAACTGTCTAGTTTCAACGTAATGTACTACCTCTGGAAGGAGTACGTGTACGTTTGTGGCATCAGACACACTCTGGCTAATGGGTCATAAATACTAATTAAGGTGACCTCTAGAGGCCAGAACATCTTTCTTTATAAAACTATTAAAAGGCGTTGTAGTAATAGGAGCCTGCCACATGAAGCGCCAAATCACCCACATGGCCCACAATAGCCTAAATTAAATGCATGACATCGCAAGTACTTTATGCATCTACCCACTCATTAAATGAAAAGGAAAAAGGAAAATAAATAAAAGGACAACAAATATGCCTCACAAATAATCATTATATAGACATTCAATTTTCTCACCCCATCTTTTAGGGAACTTTTATTAATAAGCCAAAGATAAAAGATTAGGCAAATATTTTCCCATTTTATTATTAAAAATAAAAGGACAAATTGATTACCAACATTTTAAATAGAATAAATATCGAATATATTTACACAAGTCACTAATAGAAAAATGTAAACTAAGATGATTTATAACAATGGTATAAATTGCTAAGGTTAGTCATTTTAGTCTATTAACATACCATAAACGCACTAAATGTCAAAGTCAATAATAGACCACAGTGTATTGACATGCAAAATCATGTAAACCTCTTTTAACATGGATAAAAAAAATATGAAAAAACGGAAGACATTGACCATATATAAGAACAAAGCAAGCATAAAACGAACAATATAGAACAGTAACTAACAAATAGCAAACCCTATAAATACAACAATAACATAGCCGTGTATCGCACGGGTCTAATACTAGTTAGAATTTAGAACACGTATAATTTACAAAAGTGCTCATGATTGCCTTAGGCCTCTTAGCTAAGCCTGGCTTGGAAAATGTGTACGGAACATATAAAATGTGCCTAAACACAAGTTTTATTTACTGGTTAACTATGCATCAAATACACAATGTTCATCCCCTCTGAATGCAGGAGACTTTGTCTTATCTGGAGAAATCTGTGTCCAACTAACATGCAACACTCTTTTCTATGGACCAGGACAACATGGTTTGGTCAATCCCAAATGAAATCAGCAGGTGCTAGCCTCCCTATTTTGTTGGCAATTAATCAAGCTCTCGACCAGGTGAAGAAAAGAATTAGCTCAAGTGGTTGGAGCTATTTTATGCCAATCATAAAATTAAGGGTTCGAATCTTATCTGCAACTTTATGCTCTCATTTTAAATAAAATAAAAAATATAAAATTAATCAAGTTCTCATCATCAGTTCTAAGTCTCTAGGAAGTGTGATTCTTTCTTCCGATACTGAACAGGTAATATAATTGGCTTTACGGCCATCGGAACGAAGAAATGGTTTCTCTAATGTCATTTTGGATTGCAGGGTCCTATTCTGACAGATATAGAGTGTCAAACTTAAGTTCAGCCCCGGTATCAAGGATGAGTTAGCTGACTTATGAATTATAATTTGGAGCGCAGACAAGTTGTAAACCCACACCACTAATTTAAAGCTCCTCATTTCCAAAAAAAAAAAAAAAGAACTCTCACCATTTACTTAAATGCTTAAGTAATTGTTCTGTTTGGTATGCCACATTATAGAGCTGATAACTTTATAACTAAGTTACTAAGACTTATTTGACTGAAAAGGCAATTAATTTGACTCAATAACAATGTTTGGTTTATTTCAAAAAAAAAAAATGTTTGGTATTGTTCTTAAAAAAAAAAAACAATGTTCGTTATTGTTCTTTAAAAAAAAATGTTTGGTTCTTCAAATAGCATTTTAAAGAAACAAGGTGACTGATTAATTATATTTTCCTTCCAATTTTGCTCATGTTCTTTTTGCAAAATAAAATGTCTTCTAAGCCAGCTCTTACCAAACATTGTTTTTTAAAGAAACTGTCTCACCCAATACCTAGTGCTAAATTTCATACTCAATCCAAAAAATAGAAGCCTCAAAATGTATTTTAATTTCTCATGGAATTATTTATTTATTTGGGTGCAAAGGAGAGAGCTTAAACTAATGCAAAAAGGAAACGTCTTTTGGGAACTCAGAGCTAGAGCCTACTTACAGTAAGATGGTAATGAGATAATACTTAAAGAGAAAGCTCAACATATAGAATTTTGGGTTTGTCACCATTCAGTCATTCCCAATACACATAGAAGTAAAAAGGGAGATCGATCTACACAAAATTATCATGTTCGATCTTGGATGCATCCCTCTATTTGCTAAGCACAACCTAACGTAACTCGCGCTTCATCTGCCTACTACTACAAACCAGTAGGTATCCACTTAACTACATTATGGAGGATTACGATGTTATAATGAGGGTCAAAGCAGTTGTTGGATTCACTAAATGCCGCTCGATGGCTTTAGAAACAATCTATTTTTATGCACAAGATCTGTTTTCCCTTTTATTAGAACCTTATTGAAGTGACACCACTGACACATGTTCTGTAGCTGATTCTTAATTTGCACCAGTTTTGTTCCCACCCACCAATTAACCTGCTCAATTGATCACTGCTTCTTCAGAAACCCTCGAAACCCTTGCTCTATAAATTCCTTCATTCGTACCCTCTAACTCTAACTATTACCTCCGTCCACTAAACACTCCTAGGATCACTACGTAGCAAAACAAAGCGTTAAATAGTTTACAGCCTTTGAAAGAATGGCAGCTCAACATGGCCCAAAGATAAACCAAACATCCAAAATAGACAATTCATCCTTAACCAACGATAACAAAAGCAACATGCACCCTAACTCTAAGATTTTAGTTGGATTGAAGTGCGTAAAACTCGGGTATCACTACATAATTTCCAATGCATTGTACCTTATGCTAGTCCCGCTAATTCAAGCTGCCATAAACACTGCCCAGTTTTCAGTGCATTCTGTTCCGGACTTCCTTCAAGTGTCATTGGACCTCATGACGAATAATTTCGTAAATGTTTTCCTGTGGTTGTACATAATAGTCTTCTTAGGCACGTTCTACTATATGAGTAGGCCTAGGAAGGTATACTTGATCAACTTTGCATGCTACAAGGGTGATCCATCCCAGAAGGTCTCAAGGGAGCTCTTCATGGATAGAACCATAAGACTTAAGGTTTTCTCCGAAGAAAATTTGGATTTCCAAAAGAAGATCATAGAGCGGTCAGGTTTAGGTCAAGAGACATACTTCCCTGAGGCGTTGATTCGAGTGCCTCCAAACCCATGCATGATGGAAGCTCGGAAAGAGGCAGAAGAGGTCATCTATGGGACTATAGATGAATTGTTGGCGAAGACAGGAGTTAATGCCAACGACATAGGCATCCTGATAGTGAACTCTGGTGTGTTCAACCCTACACCGTCCTTGTCTTCTATGATTGTCAACCATTACAAGCTTAGAAGCAATGTTCTGACTTTCAATCTTGGTGGAATGGGTTGCAGTGCAAGCCCTATATCTATTGATCTTGCCAAGCAGCTCTTGCAGGTTTGTAACTGTAATCTCTCACCCAAAGTAAATTTCAAAGACAATGTGCTTGAATCTCTAAGATATTATATACGCAGTAGCAAAGACAAGACACCGCCACACCACTAAATTTGTTATAAGACCTTATGAATTTATTATAATCAACATGAAGCACAAGATATTATTAAATCATTACCATACGTCGTCGTAGAATAGCATCTTAACTGTAATACTTTTAATTTGACTATGATCTTCAAAAATTCGTTTAACACTTAAATATAACGTCGTAAAAATCATAAAAAAGCAGGTTGGTCAACCATTATAATGTTCAGGTGATGTGAAATCTTCAAGTACGTGCATTTGACAGGGAGAACATGCATACAAGAGATATATGTGACAAATTTGTCACAGTCAGCCAGTCAGTACCTACGCATTAAAAACAAGTAAAACAAAGCTATTTCTACAATTCTACATATAATAAAAATTATAAAAAGAGGTTATGGGTTATAAGTTATGAGCTCATAAACTGAGCTACATTGTCATCGCTTTTTTTATGAGTATAAATAAAAGAGAAGATTTTTTTGGTAAGATATCTTTTTTTTTCCAAAGAGTAAAATGTGAGTATTCTTATTTTCAATCCAAATGATCCATTCATATATAACTACGAAGCTCCTTTAACTGAGAAAACAAGGTTAGCATGACCATAACTTACAGTCCCTTAGCCTTAATATAAGACTTCGTGCTTTTTATACATAAGATTTAGATATGATTTCTTTGTGGCTTTTGATACATTGGAGCAGTTAATACTAACGCGATGAAGAATATCATATAATCCTTAAATAAATTGAATTCTCAACAACTGAGTCAACCTTACTCATTTGGGTCTAAATATGATATAGGGTATGATAATTGATAAGAGTGAAAATGTGAAAATAACATGTTATCGACGTCCTTATTTTTTTTGGGTAATAGAGGGTGGCTTAGCTATATTACTTTCTCACCCCACGTGCAGGTACACAACAATACATACGCTTTGGTAGTAAGCATGGAAAACATAACACAGAACTGGTACTGGGGAAACAATCGGTCAATGATGTTACCAAATTGCCTCTTCCGTCTAGGTGGTGCAGCCATTCTATTGTCTAATCGAGCAGCAGATCGTCATTCCTCAAAGTACCAACTGATTCACACATTTCGTACGCATAAGGGCGCTGAAGATAAAAGCTACACATGTGTGTACCAAGCGGACGATGACAACATGAAAGTTGGTATATCACTCTCGAAAGACCTAATGAGCGTAGCTGGGGAGGCCCTAAAAGAAAACATAACCCAAGGGGCAAAAGTCCTTCCCATGTCCGAGCAACTTCTATTCTTGGTCACATTGATAGCAAGAAAGGTACTTAAGATGAAAATAAAACCATACATACCCGACTTCAAGTTGGCTTTTGAGCATTTTTGCATTCATGCTGGGGGAAGAGGTGTGCTCGATGAGTTGGAGAAAAAACTCCAGCTTACACAATCGCATGTTGAGCCCTCAAGGATGACCCTTCACAGGTTTGGAAACACCTCTAGCAGCTCAATATGGTATGAATTGGCTTACACAGAGGCTAAGGGAAGAATGAGGAAAGGCGATAGGACCTGGCAAATCGCATTTGGGTCTGGGTTCAAATGCAATAGTGCTGTTTGGCGTGCATTAAGGACCATTAACCCAGCCGAGGAGAAGAATCCATGGATGGATGAGATTCATAACTTCCCGGTTCATGTATCAAAAGTTTCCCCTCTTACCTCCTTATGATCGATCTTTTCGTTTCTGTGTGCTTCCATTAGAAACAACCAGTAACAACTAAAAAGTGAGATGGGCTAAATAATTAAGACTTACACATATAACATAGTAGTTGTTTATGCACTCAAAAACAATCCTCTTTGAGCTGCATGAATTGATAAAGGAACTCCCTCTAAGCTTAAGGGAAAAGGACGCTTAGATATTATCATATAATTGTATTGTATAAATATGTGGAGCCTCTATCCAAGAAGGATATATGCATGAAAAAAAAAAGTGTGCGAACTATATTGTGCAAACGGCGAGTCAAGCGTTCAAAATCAAGCGCACTACAAGAGAAACACTGATTAGCTACCTTTTTGCAACTACGAAGTTGTTGTAGCTAATCGCAATATTTTGCTACCGATTTAGCACCAACTCGTACAAGTGGTAGATTTAGACACTGGCAAAATTTGGTAGCAAAGTCGGTCGTTAATAGGCTAATATGGCTACTGATAATGGTTGGTTGCAAAATTTGGGAGCAAAGTCGGTCTTTAAACCGAAATGACGATGCATACTGTAAGCCGGTGGGCAACCCACTATTGATTTTGCGAACGGACATAGGGCAGCAGCCACGGAGTCCCAATCTTGCCTTGTTAGGGTTCCTTAGAGGCAGCCGAAAAAGAGTGAGATGGACCCCAAAAAGGGGGCGGTTGCTAAGGAGGTTCTACGGAGCCAGAGTTGTGACAAGATGGGTAGTCACATAAAAATTTCGGTATTAGACCAGACCCAATCGAAGACCAAAGTCTAAAATTCCAAGATCAAATACCGCACCGAACTATTTCGGGCCTGACCAAACAGTCCAATTTTATCCATTTTCTAATCCTTACCAAAATTTGAACAACTCTGTAAAAAGTGGTAGTAATAAACAAAATTGGCAGACACACACAAAGACAATGGAGGAAACTAATAAGCTATACACATTGAAGGGGACAATCTTGTCGTTATTCAAACTTTAAAAGATCACTCTAATTGCCCTTGGAAGATTCGTGCATTGATTGAGGACACGAGAAAATTTCTTAGTGATCGATGTCGACTCTATCTCCCACATCTTCAGAGAAGGAAACTGAGCAGCAGATTGAATAGCTAATTTAGGTCACTATGTTAGTCATAGCATTTTATGGCACTCTTCTTTTTCTTTTGAATTAGATGACATTTTGTATCAAGATAGTTTAGGGGTCTGTCTCGAGAGGAGACGTTCCTAATTTTATGTAGCTCTTCTTACCTATTCTAAAAAAAAAAAAAACACTTCGTCAGTGGTGAATTCGTAATATTCAAGCGGTGGCAGACTCGAAATAACTCTGGACAGACAAATGCACAAGCCCAACAAATATCTGTTGAACAGTGATACCAAAGAACAGCAATTATAGGAAAGCTGGCCCAACTTCTTTTGCTATCTTTTTTTTTTTTGTTAAACAACTTCATTTTTCTATCTTGTAAACAGGAAAGTTAAAATAAAAGGAAATCAAAAAGGTGATGTGAGAGGGTGGGTGTACAAGTGGTAACCACCCGGTGGGTGAGTATGATTTTTCAACAGAAAATGTGTACTCGGTATATGTTAAGCCCATGGGCCATGTCGTATCAGTCTTTTTGAACTCAAATTTTAGAATTTTTTGGCCAAATATCTCTCTCTTGCAAATTTAATAATAACTTTTCAATAAGCTTATAAAGCTAAAGAGAACTCTTTTTTTAACTCCAAGGTAGACAAAGTCATGAATCAAATTAAAGTGAGGATTTTTTATCAACATAGTCAAAATAGTTATCATTTTATTAAAATTTTATGTATTATCTTATATGATTTTTTGAAGAACTAATAGAAATAGAAGCATCGAATTGTGTGTATGTGCTTATGTTGTTGGTTGTCAATGCATTTACAATGGTTGACAATTATAATAGTTGTCGACAATTAACATAAGAGATTAAATCTAGACCATCCAATTTCTAAATTTAATCAGAGCCATTAAAACACTTAACTATAATTAGTTTTGAAATTATAATTTTATATTAAGGTTTACCATTTCTAATAATGATATTAATTAGAATAAAAGTTAATTATAACTAGTTATTTATCCCCACCCCCAACGCATACAAGCACCACCTCCGCCGGAGTCAGCCCCACCCTCGCCGGAGTCAAGCCCCAACTCCGACAGAGTCAAGCCGGCACGACCAGCCGCCCCGAGAAAAGCCGCCCCATGACCAGGCCACCCTCGGCGCGTACCCCCAAACCCCCTACGTTGACAAGCATGCTCCCCGGCTGATTAGTGGGGGGAAGACGGCACGTGCGAGGGGCGGCTGATCAGCGGGTGGAGGGGGCGGGAGGGTGGGGGGAGACTTGGTAGTGCCGGAGTGACAGAGACTGGGTACTGGCTGGGCTAGGGGAGGCTAGGCGCTTGCGATGGTTGTGGTGAGGAGGGTCGGTGAGCGCTTGCTAGCGGTGGTCAAGAGGG
>CAAKMY010112920.1:0-20344 GCA_901111285.1 Corrigiola litoralis | reverse complement strand
TGGTTTTCAGAAAATGGATCTTGGTTTAAAAAAAAAACTGAAAACTGAAAACCAACACTGATAGCAAACGAGCCCTTAGTTTTGCTTGATTTGGTTTAGATAGTTTTGCTTATCTGGTTTAGTGTCAGGATTTGATTATACTATTACTCTACTGCCCACTATGATAGGGTTAATTATATTTTATCAAGGCCGTGGACTCTTTCTTATTATTATGTACTAATCTAGAGATTATAACGTGCCAACAATCGAAACTTCGACGTGTAACATTCCAAAATTTGACTATATAAGTTTGACTAATGTGAATTTATGGCCTATTTTGTGCAATGTTTTGATTTTATGTTTAGAAGAGTTCATAAAATTTTGTAAAAGTTATGAAAAAAACAGAATTATTGTAAAAGTTTAGAAAAGTTACAAAACTTGATATTTGAGAAACATTGATATTTGTTCTCATACTATTCCTGTAATATTATAAATAAAAGGGCAAATAATTCAATTGAAACATTATTTATGTTAATAGTTTGTACATTACAATTTACGTGGATCTCTTGCTTATGTCTATAAAAGAGGGAATTAGATTTGATTTATGTTTAGTTAAGAGATTTTATCGACTTGGCCATTATTTTGGTGGAGAAGGGAGGTGATGCCGCCTAAGGCTTAGTCCATCTAACCTTCAATTTGATAGTATGGAAGTGACGTGGCCTTTGTGGCTTAATATGTCGGCTTCCCTTTAACTCTTACTCCATGATTCCTCTTTTATGGGGTTCTAGTTAATTTGGTAAGAAAGATGAGAAGATTTTCTAAAACTCAAAATTTTATTACATATCCTCTTTTTACAATAAGATCTACACCGAGAGAGAAATCCTACTATATAAACACCAAATCTAGTAAAATTTTGGTGTCTACACTCTACACATATTGAGGCTTTGAGCGGCTTTCACCAGGTCTCGAGTATGGCTTGTAACATCATCTGAGCGTGCTGGAATGGTCTTCTATGAAGGATTGTCGTACGTGTTGTCAAGCTTGCAGCTGAATCTTCCTTCAACCCGATCTGAGCTAGAACTTTTGCTTGCACATCTTCAAATAAAGTACATCATCTGTACATGCATGGATCTTTTGTCAGTTTTTCAATATTTATGGATTTCTAAGCACACCTGTCGAACTCGAAATGTCTCTATTACAGCAGGAAAATTACATTTTTGAGTTAATACTTTCTCAGTGCTGATTATAGCTTCATCTTTGGTATTGTAATTTTTTAGATATATCAATCATTGCAATATTGTCATGGAAGGGCGAATTAATATAGTTTGTGTGGGTGTTGCTTTTTCCAGAGGTGTAGGTACTCCATGGATTTTGTTGATCATATCACTTAATTAGTTCCTTGAGTTGTTTCTCAACCAGATCAGACATACTTGCAGATGGATTAGTCCTAGTAACATTTTGAACATTACCATTGTTAGCATTACCAATATCATTTTGTTTTTTTTGGCATTAAGATCAACCACATTATTTTCTTGGACATTGGTTGTTGGCTGATTGTTTGATTTGGGTTGAGGAGTTGTAAAATATTTCCTGAACCATCCCATCCATGTCTAGTTGCATAATTAACCCTTAAGGGTTCCTCATGATAGCTCATTTTGAATTAAAGACAGATTTGAGCTGACATAAAGAAGTAATTTATTCAGATAAGCCACTAGTATTAGTGTATTACAATAGTAATTGAAAGGGATTCAAATAAAATGCAATTGCACACAAAGCAGTAATTCATTACATTGTAAAGCCATAATTTTTACAAATGAAAGACACCAAAGTGATCTGCGACATGACGTCCTAACATTATTCGTTTACAAAAGGAAGTCCACAGAGAAGCAACATGGCGACCAAGGAAAGGGGAAGAACACCAATGGCAGGAGAGTCGACATGTGAGCTGTGTACAGTCAATTTGAGCTCAAGATTCAATAGGCAAGCACTCTGCTTCCCGCCTCACTGATTCGAACAAAACTGTGGATAAGTAACGTTCGCCAAAGCTAGGAAAAACCACCTGAAGTTCAAGAGAAGATGCAATTAGTCAGCAGAGAGCATAACATGATGTTGATTCATGACTCATCATGACTTTATGTTGGAGCATCAGGCAAGAAAAGTGAAGTGTCGAGGTGGGAATATTTCACATCTTAAACACCAACAAACGAATAACGATCCTTGGTTACTTTCCTTATAAAAAGAGCTTTCAGAAAGGTAAGGATAGACAAAGAGAGAACAATACCACCACGGAAGGGTAATAGAGAAGTGCCTAGATCGGGTCTTAAGCAGTTAAGCACATTCTCTTGTTTCACTATGTCGGATATGGGGGGGTTGTGAGACATAACTGGAATCAAAGTGTTCCTGCTAGTGGATTATATGGATCGCTATTGACAAAAAAAGGTTAAAACACCTGAATTGTCTGAGAGCTTTATGGGGTGTTCCAACATTAAAAGCTATTATCTGGAAGATTGGCTAGTGGACAAGTAATATCATACTAAAGATTCAATAGTGATCAAACGGTAGAGTAGTCCATTATATTCATGTATAGTGAACTGGAATACGGGATGCTACTTTGATGGCAGCAGCAAATTAGCAAGTATGAAAAAGAAATGTAGACTTACAACAATGAGTTTTCCAGCATTTTCTGGCCTCTTTGCTAGTTTGATGGCAGCAACTGCAGCAGCACCAGATGAGATTCCAACCTGTAAAGTATGATTCCCACCCAATTAAAAAAGACGTATGACAACAAAGGCCAAGATCAAGAAAATAGAAACATGTGAAGTAATCAACAGAAGATAACTAAAAAGACCTACCAGCAAACCTTCCTTGAGTGCAAGCGTCTTCGCCATTTCGATAGATTCATCACTGGATACCTGCAGAATTACCCCCCACCCAATAAAAATAATCAGGAGCAAGGTATCGAGAAGACAGGAAAGAGGAAAGAAGGAAAAGATCTAAAGACAACAGCCACAAACAAAGTGTATGGTGAAGATACATGCAGACATGAAACACCATCTATCTCTTTTTTGGTGGATATATAGGGTGCTACTTTTTTATGACAAAAGTGCACCTTTTATTTTACAAGTAAGATTAGAGTAACATCGACGGATAAACTTTAAGACAACTTTTATCCGTACAAGCTGACCACTTAATCTAACACTCCATGACTCCATCACTGGAGCTTCTATTGCATAATGCTTGCAAGTATGTGCAAAGAGCTGATGCACATAGTTGGCATCAATACAACTAGTTCAGAAGACCAGAAGGCTAACCTGAATGACTTCATCAAGCAGGCTGACATCCAGAACACCAGGTATGAAGCCAGCTCCAAGACCTTGAATCTTATGTGGGCCTATAGACATATACAATATACAGTTCACCAAGTTAAACGAATTGTCTCAGCTCTCAACTTGGGTCAAAAAGCTACTGTATCCCCTGCCGTAGCAATTCAACTCTACATTTTTTTTCTCTGTTCGTATAGTTCTGTTCTGGGCTTATCTTGCAACTCTACAGCAAAGGCAGAGTAAGGTATATGTAGAGTTGCAAGATAAGCAGTTAATGACCAGTTCTTTATCACTTACCAGGTTTCCCTCCAGACAACACAGCATTTTCAACTGGTTCGACACCAATTAGCTGAAACGTAAAGACACGTGACAGATCATCACAAGGTGATTAGATCGGATGAAAAGGAAAAAAAAAAAAAAAAACTGTGTTCAAAATCAATGCAAAGAATTTGTAAAAGTGATATTTTGATATGTAGTCATTGGGACATCAGTAGAGCTTACCTTAACATCTAGATTTTGATCTTTAAGGAATTTCCCTGCACCTGTTACGGTACCTCCAGTACCTATTCCAGATACAAGGTAATCAACCTTCCCCCCAGTGCCTTTCCAAATTTCTGGTCCAGTTGTCTCATAGTGGACCTAAACAAAGGTGCCAGCATAAATTTGATTTCAACAGAGTCATCAACTCATGTATAAAGAGCAAACAAGCATTACCTTAGGGTTGGCCGGGTTTTCAAACTGTTGTAGAATAAAGGAATTTGGTGTCCTGTCTCGGATCTCTTCAGCCTTTGCAATAGCTCCCTTCATACCTCTTGCTGGCTCAGTAAGAACAAGTTCAACACCAAAAGCCTTGAGAATAGTCCTTCTCTCAAGACTCATTGAAGCCGGCATTGTTATGATGAGCTTGTAACCTTTAGCAGCTGCAATGAAAGCTAAACCAATGCCCGTATTTCCACTGGTTGGCTCGATAAGGACGCTCTGAATCATTTCATGAGAAAAGAAACACATCATTCAGCACAATTTACAGGAGCCACACAGAAATCACAAATCAGCCATTACGAAGACCATATTTCACTACTTTCCCGGTAAGATCTCCAGAGAACACCATTATTAATATAATCCGATAAGTAAACAATCTCATTTCTACAGCATCATTGTCCTTTCTAGGTACCTAGACATCTTAAATTTGACAACTTTCGAATAGATATCACTGAACACAAACCTCGCCAGGCGTAATTAAGCCCTTTTGTTCTGCATCAGAAATCATACTGTACCCAATCCTGAAAGAGGAAAGCAATACTGGTATCAACAACAACGGCATATACGTATCATGTATGTCACAAAAAAACTAAGTTGCAATGAAAATTAGAAAGATAATCGACCTGTCTTTAACACTAGAGCACGGTTCCATTCCTTCCAGCTTAGCAGCAATGCTAGCAACACAACCATCCACAACGCGGTTGAGATATACCAACGGTGTTTTACCAATCAACTGCATAAGTTGCAAGAAACAAGTTAGCACACTGAACAATAAATTATGGTCTGTTGTCGCCGGAGTAGTAAGAGGTCCGGTTACTTACTTCAGTCACATCTTTAGCAATGAAAGCCTTCTCCTCCACCAGCGGTGTTTTACCAATTAACTGCGGAAGTTGCAAGTAACAAGTTAACCTACTGAAATAAATTAAGGTCTGTTGTCAAAGTAGTAACTAATAAGAGGTCTGGTTGCTTACATCAGTCACATTGTTAGCAATGGAAGCCTTCTCCTTCACCGTCTTGGATGATACTACAGCACCCATTTTGGATGATACTACTACACAGATAAACAAGAAACTTCAGCCTTAGCAATAATTCAAATCAAAGAGAAAATATTTAACTATGCACCCTCAAGGACTATGTAAGATTAAGACATGGCTTAATGTCAGAATTGTGTTACCAGTCAATATTAGCTAAACATAGCAATAATCAATGATTGATACAAACAAAGTATTTACAGTATATATAGAAAGAAAGACTGATTTACAACTCTTAAATAATAATAATAAAAAAACTCTCATAGTCTAGAACCAATGGACTAACTAACTATCACCAGCAACTTCAAAAAACAACCATCAAAACTTCACAATCTAAAAAAATTATAGTTCTCCAAATAGAGATGACATATCTAATGGAATGTTGAGATATTGGAGATAATTTAATCCTAGATTAAATTATTCTCATCCTAAAATAACTATGTATTTTTGGGGTTTGTATCGCATAGAGTTTATTATAAATGGTAGCATTAGTATAAACTAGGATTTTTCCTTAAAGTAGCACACTTGAGAATTTCAGTAAAAGTTATGGAGGACTTGTGCAATCTTATTATGATCACCCACACCCGACGCTAAATATTATGAATATATTCATTAGTTGAGCATCAACATCATCTAGACTTTTGGTTGAATTGGTCTTTGTACATGGAAAAACTCAAAAAAACGGTATCTATAACGCCGTAACAAAAAAGCTCTAATGCTATAAGTAATCACCAAAGATGGTACGGAGTATCTACAAATCACAAAAAAATTGATAACGAAGGTAGTGATCATAAGAAATCATGCGTATGAACAAATGAACAGGAAAGCAAGAATCTTCATAAACATATTTTCACGTACGACACCAGACAATATTTTCACGTACCCAGTTCAAAGCTTAATATAAACTTAAAACCAAAATATACGTAGTACGTACTAGTGTACTACGTACTACGTACTAACAAAGTAACAAGTTAGTCGAGTATGAAAAATTCGATCAGACCTTTAAGAGTGAGAAAAGTGGGACGTGGTGAGAGACAACGTAACGTTACTAGTACTTCTTTCTATAAGACAGATGAAAGGAATGTGGAATGATTGTGAGGAACTAGGCAGATATATATAGGAACCTTAAAATTCTTTCGACAAATATAGTGACGTTAATTTTTCATTTTTTTGATAGCCAATTGGTGTAACATTACTTAGTTAAGTTTCGCTTATCTGGTTTAGTTAGTTTCGCTTATCTGGTTTAGTGTTGGATTTGCATACGCGGTTACGCCATTGCCCACTATGATAGGGTTCATCATTTTCACGCAGGCCGTGGACTTTTCCTTATTATTATGTACTAAACTAGAGATTTTAACGTGCCAACATTCGATACTTCGACGTCTAACATTACAAAATTTGACTTGCTTCTATATTGAGTTTGACTAATCCAAATTTATTTGACGAACTTGTATATGTTGAGGTACAAACTCAAGTCTCACCCGTATAATAAGGGAGAAAAAGACTTTCTTGTAAAAGACCACCAACTCCATTAATTAATATGAGGAGGTTTTTTGAGAAATACCCAAGAACAAATCCGTGAGGGTTTGAATCCAAAACGGACAATATCATATTATGTTGAGTGGAGGTAGTGCGGAGCGGGCCAACAAGTGGTATTAGAGCCCAAGTTCTACCTAACTTGGTTTGGGCACATGATGTGCTACAATGATGGGAGTAGGCCCATGGATTATACATTTTGATGAGAGCATATAATACAAGATTTGAAGATGGTGTACACTAGCACAACCCACTTTAGGGTGATAATATGGATGATGCATATGATCAAGACTTGAAGATGGTTTACGTACAATAGCACAACCCTGTCGAGGGTGATAACATGGATGATGGAAATCAAACTCCGAGGGAGGTAATATATATGGATGATCCAAGTCCAGGGTTGTAAAGATATATATGGGCAAATGCATGGTGCATAGGGTGCCTAGATTGTATCTTGAGGGAAGGTTGATCGTGAACTAAGTGGTCGTCCTTAGTTTGTGGGGAGGATTGTTGAGGTACAAACTCAAGTTCCACATCGGGGAAATAAAGAACACTTTCTTAGAAGAAGATATTTCTACCATTATTCTAACAATTCTTCATTTGGGCTTGGACTTCCTTATATAGTGACAAACATACTAAGGGCATGTTCTCGATAACTTATTTTCACTTATCTTATCTTATTTTATCTGATTTTTTCTTATTTTTCCTGATTGTTTCCGAATTTTTCTTATTTTACTTATTTTTCTGAACTTTACTTATTTTTACTTATTTTTCTTAACTTTACTTATTTTTACTTATTTTTCCTGATTTATGTTGTTTTGATAGCTCAAGTTTACTTATTTTTACTTATTTTACTTGTTTTTACTTATTTTCCCAAACTTTACTTATTTTTGTTTATTTTTATGAACTTTACTTATTTTATCTGAACCTTTCTTATTTCTTCTGAACTTATCTTATTTTTCCTGAAAATAAGTAGAAATAAGTTGAGCAGAACATGCTTTATTTAAGTGCACGTGCACAAAAACATATCATCAAACCCCAAATTGTAGATCGAACAAATGTACTCCGTATTAGATACAAAACAAACTAACAATATTGTCAGTTTTACCAAAGTACGAATCTCGCTCAAACATCATTGCTCCACTTGAATTCCAAATGATGTTATGACTCATCAACATAAACTTATATGATTACACCAAAACAACAAAACTATAGTATATGAATTTGTCTCAAGAAGATATTTCTATAATCCTTTTTGTTTTACTATTCCTTACCTAAACTAAATACATATCATTTTCATGAACAATGATGGTTGATAGGGCCTTATAGGTTAACAATATGCAAAAGTAAATTCCCATTATCCATCCTATTTATGTTACTTGACCAATCCCTATCTTCGTAGTTGGGATTTGTTGTTTAGTTTCTTCGTGTTCGGAATGAGTTCCAGTCTACCAGTGCTTCTCTATCTATTGGAAAGAAATTAAAGCTATAACAGCGTTGAATCATAGCCTTAAGTCTTAGAATTAGGAACCCCCCAACAGTCTTGAAGTAGACTATTTCTCGAATATCTACCCTTTTCATCACCAAAATTACAATAATACCCTCCTATAACTTGTCAGAAAATAATTTCTCCATTTTCACATACTCCTAATTCCTAATTACCAAAAATCAACAAAAAAAAAAAAAATAAAAATAAAAAGAATAAAAGAAGAACAGGAAAGACCCATTTGGGTTGGCTCAACCGGTTAAAGTGGGAGGTGAGATTCCTCTTGGTCTCAGGTTTAAACCCTCCTAGTGACAATTATGGGAGAAATATTTGCTTGGGACATATGCCACTTGAACCAAAACCTGTCACACTGTTAACAATACGGCTAACATAATGTGCCTGGTTTACACGCTATTGCGCAAACTCGATGATTTACCCAGTGCACACCAAAAATAGCCGCTGCGGATTCCCACGTCATAGAAAAGAAAAAGAGTTAACACACTTTACAAGTTACCTAAAATAGTTTCCTCCTTCCCAACCCCCCTCACTATTTCCATCCAATACCCATTTACCCTTAACACCAACAAAGTCAATCAATCAATATCATCTAATCAAATCAATTAAAATCAACTCCCAATTCTAGGGTTCATAATACCACCCAAATTAGATCTCAATCAATCGAAATGGGGGTCCCAGCATTCTACAGGTGGTTAGCTGATCGATACCCACTTGCAATTTCCGACGTAATTGAGGAGGAACCACCAAAGGACGGCGAGGTTGTTGATGTGACCACACCTAACCCTAATGGGGTGGAGTTTGATAATTTGTACTTGGATATGAATGGGATCATTCACCCTTGTTTCCACCCTGAGGGCAAGGTATCATTATTTACTTAAATCTTTTTACTTTTTATTTTTTAATTTTGCAGATTTTAAGGAGTTGTTTGGTGTGTGGGAATTGAGATGGTAGGTGAATTGTTGGGGAAAGTGGTGAAGTGAGCTGATTTTGTTGGAAAGTTTGATCTTTTGGGGGTTTTGGGTTCATTGGTATTTATTGGCATTGTGTTTAATTGGTGGGAAATAGGTTTGTGTGATTAATTTGAGTTTTAATTTGATTTTTTTTTGTTTTGTAAATTTGAGTTTTTTGGTAGGGGTTGTTTGTGTGTGGGAATTGAGATGGTAGGTGAATGGTTGGGAAAAAGGTGGTTTTTTGGGTTTATCTCAGTGGACAGTTATAATCTTTTGGAGGTATTTGTTGGCATTGTGTTTAAATAGTGGGCATTGGTCTATGAGCTGAATTCTACCTTTAAGCTGAATTGTAATGATATTTTAATTATTTGTCTGTTTTTTTAGTTTTTAAATTGAAGGATTTTGTTAGGGTTGTTTGGTATGTGGGAGTTGAAATGTTAGGTGAATTGTTGCGGAAAAGTAATCTTTTGAGCTGATTTTAGTTGAAAGGTATGATCTTTTGGGGTTTTGGGGTACATGGGTATTTGTAGGCATTGTGTTTAATTGTGTATGAATTAAATTGTTGGGGAAAGTGGTGAAATGAGTTGATTTTAGTGGAAAGTTTTGATCTTTTAGGGTTTTGGGAATTTATGGGCATTGTGTTTAAATGGTCTATGAGCTGAATTTTAGTTTTAAGCTGAATTTTGGGAATTTTTATTTATTTTCTGCTTTTTTTTTGTTTTGGTTTTTAAATTTAGCATTTTTTTAGGGGTTGTTTGGTGTGTATGAATTAAAGTGTTGGGTGAAAAAGTTGGAGAAAGATAGAATTTTGAGTTCATTTTAGTGGAAAGTTGTGATCTTTTGGGGTTTTGGGTACATGGGAGTGTATGGGCATTTTGTATAATTGAGAGAAAATTATTGAGAAATGAGTTATGAGCTGAATTGTGATGGAAAAACAATTAATTAAGCATGTTTTAGGTTGTTTTTGTCTTAGGAATTATTATGATAGGTGAATTGTTGGGTGAATTGTATAGTTCTTGAGCTGATATTTGTGGAAAGCTATGATCTTTTATGGGTTCTGGGTATATGGGGATTTATTAGCATTGTGTTTAGTGGGTGGAGATGAGTCTACGAGCTGAATTTAGTTTAAGCTGAATTGTTGGTAAGTTTTACTTATTTGTCTATTTTTTAAAAACTTTAAGCATTTTTGTAGGACTTATTTGGTGTGTAGGAATTGACATGCAGGTGACTTGTTCGAAAAATGTAGTTTTTTGAACTTATTTTAGTGGAAAGTTTCGATCTTTTGGGGTTTTGAATACATGGGAAATTTATGGGCATTGTGTTTACTTGAGAGAAAATTATTGTGAACTGAGTTTATGAGCTGGATCGTGATGGCAAGGTAATTAAATGTTTGTTAGTTTAAAAGTTCAAGCTTTTTTGAGGTTTATTGCTGTGTAGGAATTAAAATGCTAAGTGAATTGTTGGAAAAAGGTAGTCTTTTGAGCTAATTTTAGTGTAAAGTCTTCATCTTTTGGAGGTTTTGATTACATGGGAATTGATGCGCATTGTGTTATGCTGTGGGAAAATTGTTGTGAAATAGGTTTATGAGCTGAATTGTGATGGCAAGGTAGTTATTCTCTATTTCTGAGAAATTAAGCATGTCTTTGGTTTAGTTTGTGTGTAGGAAGTGAAATGATAGGTGAATTGTTGTAAAGAAGTAGTCTTTTGAGCTGATTTTAGCGGAAAGTTATGATCTTTTGGGTTTCCGAATGCATGGGAATTTATGGACATTGTGTTTAACTGAGGGAAAATCATTGTGAATATGGGTTTATGAGCTGAATGGTGATAGCAAGGTAATTAATTTTTCTTTATTATTAGAAATTGAACCGTGTTTTTGGCTTTTTTTTGAGTAGGAAAAAAAATTCTAGTTGAATGGTTGGACGAAGTAGTTTTTTGATTTGATAGTAGTAAAAAGTTCTGATATTTTGGGAGTTTTGGCTACATGGGTATTTATGGGCGTAGTGTTTATGAGCTGAATTCAAGTTTTGAGCTAAATATTTGGGAAATTCTACTCACTTTCTTTCAATTTGTTTTTATTTTATCATTTCTAGGGTTAGTTTGGTGTGTAGGAATCAATATGTTAGTTGAATTGTTGGAAACAAGGTAGTTTTATGGAGCTGAAAATAGTGGGAAGTTTTGATGTTTTGGGAGTTTTGGGTGCATGGTATTTATGGGCATTGTGTTTCACGAGCTGAATCGTTGGGAAATTCTACTACTTTCTTTCAATTTATTTAGGGTTGCTTGGAGCCGTGGACTGTAGAAATCAAAATGTGAGGATTATTGTCAGAAAAAGTAGTTTTTTGAGCTGATTTTATCGGATAGTTTTGATCTTTTGGGGTTTCAGTACATGGGTAATTATTGGCATTGTGTTATATGAGCTGAAATGTTTGGAAATTTTACTGCTTTCTTTCTATATTTTCCATTTTCTTTTGCAAAATTAAGCATCTTACACAAATTATTAGAAAAGACCGTCTACTTTTATTTTAAAAGTAGACCAACTTTTTACTAGGTAAAATTTTCTTAAGTTTCCTACCAGCCCATATTAGTTGTAGTATTTTATGCCTTTATTGGCCAGCATGGCTAGGTCTACTTTTATAATAAAAGTAGACGGTCTCTCCCAAGACTAGCTGAGCATCTTAAGGGGTTGTTTGGAGTGTAGAAATTAAAAATGTAGGATTATTTTTAGAAAACAAGGAGGTGATGTCAGTGGAAAGCTTTTGTCTTTTGAGCTGATCCTTGATGGAGATTTATGAGCATTGCGATGGCAATGTAATTACTTTCTTTCAATTCTTCTTGTGCTATATTCTGAGTATTTATTGAAGGTTTGTTTGGAGTGTAGGACTAAACATATTAGTTGAATTGTTGCAATATCTTAAAGAGGGGATTATGTAGTGGGAGTGTTCTAGGTTAGCTATGTTTTGGTGTATTTGGGTTGAGCAAATTTCCCAAATAGTTTTGGGGATATTTCATTCTTCTGATTTCTATTTGGGAGAGAGTAATTTTTCTTGCGTCCCGTTGGGCTAAGGCCGCTGGTACCTTCAAGGGGGTTCCAATTACTTGTTTACCAAGGAATTGGAACCATTTGTAACTTTTAATGCTTTCTTAGGTGGATTCCTGGTTCTCTGATGCTGTGTTAACACAAATTATAGGGGTAACAATTTACCCTTTTTACATATTGGCGGATTGTTCTTTTACTCTTTCCTACCTTTTCTTTCTTGGATGCCTGTTTTTAAACGGATGTATCCTAGCAGTATAGCTATGTTTACAATTTCCTTCATTCTTGTAAATATAAGCATCATCAATCATGACCTATGGGAGAGTGAGGAAACAGGAAAAGATGTTGACTTTTATTTCTTTATTCATGCAGCCCGCACCTGCAACATATGATGATGTCTTTAAATCAATATTTGCCTACATTGACCATCTCTTCACATTGGTTCGTCCTAGGAAGATTCTCTTTATGGCAATTGGTAATTTTGTCTCTCATGTGACCTTCTGTATGTTTATCATGAGTTATGAATGTATGCTTTGCATAATCATTTTCATTTCATCCTGCTATGATAGATGGAGTTGCACCTAGAGCTAAGATGAATCAACAACGTTCCCGACGCTTCAGAGCTGCAAAAGATGCTGCAGCGGCTGTAAGACTACCATTTTAAACTCTTGTTTTGCTTGTTCTATTATTTCTGAATGGCGAGTCTGAGAATGCTGATGTCAGGGCTGTTTATTTTCATTCTAGGAAGCAGATGAGGAAAGAGCAAGGAAAGAATTTGAGGCTGAAGGAGGGAGCCTAGTTTCCAAAGAAAGACCAGAAACATGTGACTCGAATGTCATTACTCCAGGGACAGAGTTTATGTTTGTGCTGTCAGTTGCACTTCAGTACTATATACAGAAACGGTTGAACCATCACCCTGGCTGGCGGACGATAAAGGTTTTTTTATGTCATAATGTGCTTTTTAGTCCCTTAAAGATTGGATGATCCTTTACATTGGAGTAATCCCTTCTTTATCTTTTCCCGTATACTTTTGGATTTCAGGATATTTGTCTGTTAGTATATTTATGCGGCTGCATTGGGTGCTTATTTGAAGGTTATTCTGTCTGATGCCAATGTGCCTGGTGAAGGAGAACATAAAGTTATGTCATACATTCGGTTGCAACGGAACCTTCCTGGTTTTGATCCAAATACTCGACATTGTTTGTACGGATTGGTAAGTTCTGTACACTATTTCATGTGCTATAATATGGTGAAATTTTGTATGTTTCGTCTACAATGATTATAGTTTACTTATATATCCTGAAACTAAACTACTTGACATGTAATCAACAGGATGCTGATTTGATAATGTTGGCTTTAGCCACACATGAGGTGCACTTTTCAATTCTGAGAGAGGTTGGTTATTTAAATTATTTTATTGCTTCTCTTGATGGTGATCAATAGAGTTCATATGTGTTTTCTGTTTGATACTTAAATTCCCTACCTTTTAGGTGGTCACTCTGCCTTCACAGCAGGAAAAGTGTTTCCGTTGTGGACAAGTTGGTCATTTCGCAGCTGATTGTCATGGGAACTCGAACAACCATAATGGAAATTCAAATGGGAATTTGGTAGATAAACCTATATACAAGAAAAAATATCAGGTTTGCTGGATTACATCCCTGCCAATGGTGATCCTTTGTCAATTTGGCTGCAGCCATCTTTGTCATTCTGTAGGAGTTTAGGTTTGAATCTCACTGGTCCACAATTTATTTACTTGCTCTTACAGTTCCTCAACATTTGGATATTGAGAGAATATCTGCAATATGATCTGGAGATTCTTAATCCTCCTTTTACAACCAACTTTGAACGATTGGTTGATGATTTCGTGTTCCTCTGTTTCTTTGTTGGCAACGACTTTCTTCCACATATGCCTACACTAGAAATACGGGAGGTATGTTTGCATATCCACTTTATAGCGCTGTACTTTACATGATATCATAAGAGTTTATTATGCTTGCAGTGTTAAAATTATCATATATTTCCCACTTGCTTTTTCATAATCATAGATCTTTAACACCCACTGAAGTCTTTTTTTTTTTTTTTGAAGGGTGCTATAAATCTGCTGATGCATGTATACAGAAAAGAATTTGCTGCTATGGGTGGTTATCTAACAGAGGCTGGTGAAGTAAGTTCTATGTTGGCAAAGTGAGCCTTTTTTTTTTTTGGTGATGCAAGATGCATATTGTTGTCGGCTTGTCTTATTGTTAAAGCTATCACATTGTTTAAGTTCAGCGGTGATATCCATAAGTTCTTGTGATTAACAGTATCACTTGGGGATCGGGATTTAGAGTATGATGATTTTTCGCATATGATCGCTCTTTTCTTGTGTTGTTTTGACATATGATGCCTTACTAACATGGTCCATGTCTTTCATAATCTTTCAGCGACAACCTTTGTCTCGATTTGTTAGGGCTCATGTTGCATATATTTTGGACCTCCCTAGACTCTGCCTTGTATATAATCAGTTGTTTTTTTGTTGTTCTTGATGGTGTTGTTGTTACTGTAGTGATAATTATTGTCATAGCTCTTAATATTTTCAATGAAGTCTCTTTGTAAAAAGCGTAATTTTTCCCTCAGGTATATCTAGATAAAGTGGAACATTTTGTTCAATCAGTTGCTGTTCATGAAGAGCAGATATTCCAGAAACGAGCCCGCATACAGCAGGTACCTTACATCTGAGTTCTTTCTTTTGACTGATATGTTGACATGAATTTACATGTCTCTAACAATTTGTAGCATGTATATAGAATTCCTCTTGTGTTTGAGTACGTATTGAATTCCTGTTATGTCTGAGTTCCCTTCAAAATTAGTATGCAGCGTTAGTGTTTGGTATTTTAAAAGTAGGTGTCTACTTTATTGTCCTATCTCTATTGCGATATGCATTTTGACTATTCTTTCTTTGTTCAAGGAAACAATAACAAAACGAGTTTTGGATGCCATACAAGTTCATAAATCCACCACTTATCATCAACCTTTTTTTGTGTTCCTTTTTAGTATACCATGTGACATCAATGTTATTTTGATTCCCAGATAATTGGAAATAACGAAGAGATGAAGAACAAGGCAAAAAGAGAATCAGGAGAACCTTTTGAAGAGCCTCCACCGCCATCAGAAGACAAGGTCAGGCTTGATTTGCTCTTAGTTCCCTTGCTTGGTTGCAGAGAACTGGCAAAATTAATTATTTTTGCTTCTTAAGCCATTGCATCAATGGTGGTACTTGACAATTTAAATGGATTTAGGGTACATATATATTGTTAATTTTTTATGCTAATCTTGGGCGCAATGGCCAATGAGTTGGGAAGCCCTGTGACACTGAAGGGAAACAGATTGGATTTTGGACCTTTCAATTGGTGATCACGTTGAATCTTTATCCCCCCCCCTCCCTTCTCTAACGTTCGGCATTGGAGGCTCCACTGTGGGAACTTAGTTTTGCTGGAGGTATTCTTCTAGATTTACATAATTTATTCATCGTTTTGTGTCTTCTGCAGATCAAATTAGGGGAACCTGGGTTCAAAGAGAGGTATTATGCAGAGAAATTTGATGCATCAAGTGCTGAGGAGATTGACAAAATCAGAAAAGATGTGGTCAGTGCCATCAGTTTCAATACGTAGCATTTTATGAAATTTAATCTGTATAAGATATTTCACTTCCATCCCTCAGTTTTTTCCCATACAAAGAAGTTCTTCATTTTAAGTTCAGGTAATTGTTAATCTGTTTTTCCTTTCAAAAAAAAAATAAAATAAAATTGTTAATCTGTTTTTAGAGAAGTTGTGAGGTCAAGCTCATGTGAACTTATTTCGCATGCTTTGTAAAAAGAGTTGTTTAATCTTTAGGGTGAACAATGAACAAATTTTGTATTTGTAAAACCAACATGTACAGATGCTTCAACTCTTCTGCTGTTATACTGTTCTTGCTGCCTTGACATTAGGAAGGGAGGAATAATACAAAACAAATCAAAGTTTCATTCACGAAAGTTGTTTGGGTTGCAGTCTATCTGATTCTTGCTGGGATTTTATTTTTTATTTTTTGGGGGTTTTGGGATCGTTGTTCTTACTACTGAAAAGCCATTTGCTAGTGGGTTCGGGTTTTGCTTGGAGAATTCGTCGGCCTTCTCTGGTAGGGGTCTATTGTTTTCTGTGTTCTTCCTGTGCTTGTGCAACACCTTTCTTATTCTGAGTAAGTTAGGCTAAATTAGGGAATTCCTAATACTTAGATATATGCAATATACATTCTGAGATTGAGCCGAAACTCCATTTACAGTGCGCCTCGCTGACCCTAGCTACTTACACCTCCTCTTCTTGGATGCTGTCTTGTCTGCCCCTTCTTTCCTCCTGGCTTTTACTGTGAATGCTATTTACCTTTTTTCATCTCCAAGTTGTCTCTCGCTGTTTCAAAATTCTACATTTGAATTCCCAAACTAAGCCAAAACCTCAAATCTTGAATGGAAATAAGAATGTTTAATTCAGGAGTTGAACTCACTAATTTCAAATTATTGTGTTAATTCGAAAGGCAACCATGGTTCATTGCTGTCATTTGTTGTGCTATTTCATGAGTGACTTCCGTTTAAATATGTTAGGTGGGCTATATTATGGTCCTTTGTGGTGTGTTGTCCGTTGTACAAGTTTTGTTAGCTAAAACTGTTCCTTGTGATTGGTTCCTGCTTCGTGTTTTCTAGCCAACATAATATCATGTGTCGTCTGGTGTACTCCATATTCTTTAGATGTATGTCATACATTAATGGGCTTAATTTTGTCATTGAGTCAGTACGAAGTTGTGCGGTAGTAGAACTTTCTGTATCTGTTGCTTAACTGATGATCTGCGGCACATACAGGTCCTGAAGTATGTCGAAGGTTTATGTTGGGTTTGCCGTTACTACTACCAAGGTGTTTGCTCCTGGCAATGGTAATTATAGTGCACTGTCTGTTTATAATTTGGCTTTATCATGGGTTAAAATTTGCTAAAAACTTGGATGCAGGGCTTACCAAGTGGTGTCCATGTTTTTGGTTTTATATGATTATGTCCTTGTGAGTTCTGATTACACTTGTTAATGTTGTTATTATGCTTTTTGAAGGTTTTATCCATACCACTATGCCCCGTTTGCTTCTGACCTGAAAGATTTAGCTGATTTAGAAATAACATTTTTCTTGGGAGAGCCTTTTAAGCCTTTTGATCAACTCTTGGGAACTTTACCAGCTGCAAGGTTTTATTTTCCCCCTTAAATACGCATTATGAGTTGGTCTTTATTGTATACCTGTTTGACTAATCATTTAGCTTCCCTTATGGTACAGTTCCAATGCTTTACCTGAGATGTACAGAAAGTTGATGACTGACCCATCATCACCCTTGCAGGAGTTTTATCCTGATGGTAATGTTACTGTGCTGTTCAGTAGGTCTAGTGTAGTTACATGTTTCATCACCATCTCATGAACGCTCTTTCATGTTGCCAGATTTTGATATTGATATGAATGGAAAACGCTTCGCCTGGCAGGTATGTCCCACCACACTACATTTTCTTTTTTCATAACCTTTCTCCTGCTCCAAAAGAGTAAAGAGATTGCTCTCTAGGAAGGTTGCCAAGAGGAGCCCATCCTACGGTACTGGAATGGGAACTAGCCCGAGTCTCCTTGAAATTGATGGTGGCAAATCACTGGGTTCCCTTCCCCCACCCCTCTGTCCTCGAAAGAACTTACTTCTTCCTTGATACTTATTAAATTTTGGTTGTATATTCTGTTCTTCAATACAGGGTGTTGCTAAGCTGCCATTTATTGATGAAAAGAAATTGCTCACTGAGACAAAGAGACTTGAGGATACATTATCTGTGAGTAACATTACCTTTTCTCACTTAGACAAAGAGACTTGAGGATACATTATTTTGTTAATGTAATATTTCTTTCTTACCCTTTGGTTAGTGCTTACCACAAAGTGTGACATATAATCTGGTCAGCTTCCTCAACCGTTAATTTTAAGTTTGGAACTTAGTAGCTTCCTTTTCTTTTTCCCGGGACATTGGTTGGGTCAAGATAATGCAAAGGTCTATCTGTCAGTGGCCTTGAGGATGTATTTTACATTGTTATAATGGCCTGTATCTTACGTATTTGATATCTGAAACTATTTTATGATCCATGTACCTTCCTTATCCTGAGCCATGGAGAACTTACTATTATTATGATTATTAATATTGTTATAATCATCATCATCATCATCATCATCATCATCATTATTATCATTATTATTGTTTTTCCCGAACATTCTTTGACGTATTTTTGTTGATGCTATTTCACCTTTTATTCAATGTTTATTATTATCTCTTATTATCTCTTATTTTTTTTTATTTGTTTTTTATAAATCATGATTTTTGCGCCACTGTCATTTTCTTTTAAATGCTGAAAAAAAGTGTTTTTCTTTTGGTGTTTTCTGGGTGTACCATAGACAGCCTCTCTACTTGTCAGGCTTTAGGCTGCGTACATCTAGACCTCCGTAGACCCCTAATTAGTGGAATTCTTACTGGGTTCAAACATTGCACGAGTTGTCTAATTACCGAATACCAATTGCTTCATTGCTTGAACTGAGTACACTTGAATACACCCATTAGCAAAATGAACTTAATGATTTATGTTGTTTTGTGTGTTTCCTAAAATAATAGTTGTCCACATTTGCAGGTAGAAGAGCTGCATCGGAACAGTGTGATGTTTGATATGTTGTATGTTCATCCTGCTCATCCTTTGGCTTCACAAATTGTTTCGTATTACCATTTTTACCATCAGTTAGCACCGGCACAAAGATATGCTTGGCCTATTGACTTCAATGCTAGGTAGATCCTCTTTCTATAATGGCACATTTGAACAACTTAAGCTTCTGCCGACTTGCGAATAGAACTATATAAGCGAAATTAGTGTACAATGAGTTATCAATTTTGCCCTTATTATGCAGCGGCGGAATGAACGGATACCTGTGGCTATCTGAGAGAAATGGGTGTAGGCAAGTCGTGGCGTCCACTGTTGCTGGGCTACCAGACATCATCAATAACCAGGCTTTGTATGTCTTGCCTCTTGTAGTTGTATTACTGGCTCGCTGTTTGTTCACTGCTTAGTTTGATGACAAACACTGTCTTCCGCAGGAACGTTACATTCTTGAATCCTGTGCCTCATACACACATTCCTGAACCTCCGAAAGGAGTAATTATGCCAGCAAAGGTCTGTAGTTATGTTTGAAGATATATCAATTGTGTGTTTGCTAGAAGTGAAATCTTTCAGTTTCTTTTATGATTCATTGTAGTTAATGTATGTTTGGGTGTTACTGTTAACGAAACCAGTTTCAGTTCTATATATCTGGAATCAGGCATGTGCTAGCAGCAAATTCTTTGGATTAGCTTTGGGTTATTTTCTGCTAGTTTCTCAAAGCCTATTTTTTAAGAAGGCTTGTTTATAAGGTGCAAAGTAGTCCTAACAATTGTGCCAGTAAGAGCTTTAGTCTTTTTGCCAATTTCTTACAAGTCATGACCATATGAAGTTGTGGACCAGTTTTCTGTTTGCTTATGAAATTAAGGTGAATAGGCTCAAGCTTTCTGCTAGTGAGACTAGTTGGATTGACAGCTTGTGAATTTCAGTTTGTTTGTTGTTGGTTGTGAAATCCTGTGACTTGTACGAAATGAGTGTACACTCATCCAATCCGTTGATAATTTGATATGCTTACATACAAACAGGATGCCATAATCTAAAATTTGGCAATTGAGATTGGAGCTGCGTTTCTTATATCTCCAGAGCAAGCCTCATGTTTCTTGCTATTGATTCACTGCAGGCGATCAATTATTCTGATGTGAAACCTTTTCCTGAGTTATGGCATGAGCAGAGCAGCAACAGGCGGCAATTTGGACGTGAGCGGTATAATTCTTTCTATTCTTTTTATTTTTCATATGCAGTTCTTAATATGGTATGGTTCAAAACCAGGGAGTAGTGATGTGTCCAGCCATTAGTTTCTTTTCCCCTAGCTCAAAATTTTACTTGTAATGTTGTTTTTTTTTTTTTTTTGGGGGGGGGGGGGGGGGGGGGGGGGGTGGGGGGGTGTNNGGGTGTGAGGTGGATGGGTGGTTTCATATACAAGGTAAAATCATGTCTCTGATCTTCTTCATCCTTGTATGGCTAACGCTTTCCGCTTGGCCATTTATGGATACTAGATAGCATCCCGTGCTT
>CAAKMY010112876.1:0-41132 GCA_901111285.1 Corrigiola litoralis | reverse complement strand
CCTGGACCACCTAATAATTTCCCCCCCCCCCCTCTCTCCAGTA
This sequence comes from Corrigiola litoralis, assembly GCA_901111285.1. NCBI lineage: Eukaryota > Viridiplantae > Streptophyta > Magnoliopsida > Caryophyllales > Caryophyllaceae > Corrigiola > Corrigiola litoralis. The sequence goes on along the minus strand of CAAKMY010112876.1, from coordinate 41,089 downwards.
TCGAGCACATCACAATAAAATGACATTTTTGTCAAACATTGAAGTTACCATGAAAACAAACTAGGGCTTAACGTCATAAACCCTATATGGCTCTGCTTGAAATCGGATATTATGATTCTGTTAGAAGTTCAAGATTACCATGACCATTGATTTGGAACCCAAGGAAGCCACTAGAATTTCTTCGGAACTTCGATTTACATTACGAGTTTTTCAAAGGATAAACTATGGGAGTACAAAAATCACACAACTTACCACATATTCAAAGCAAATGAATTGTAATAGAAAGACTAAAAGTATAATTAAGTTCTGCTGTATATTCGACAACCAAATATAGTTAGCTTACATCATATACCCCCCCCCCCTCCCCTTTCTACCTCCCTGCCCTTTGTACCCCCTCCCTCCCTCTGTTGCGCTTGTGACAGTGAGAATTATACTGCTCTTTCTCCAATCCAGTATTTAAAGAACGCAGATAGGCTGGGCGATTAGGTTTGCTACTTATTTTGACAATGCTAGGCGATTCTAGTGAGGTGTTCTGATGCGCGTGAAGTGACTGAGGCGACTGATCAGTTGCCCTAGGCGCGTCCTTAAATTTAACGGCTGTTACTCTTTTCTTTTAACTGTTTAAATATTTATGTGATTGTATCCTACCAAATATGTGTACCTTATCCCTAAAAATCCATGATGGCCCACAACGCTATTATTAAAAGAAACTTGTACAGGAATTCAAGACCCGGCCAGCACTTTATTCAAGAAGCCATCATTCTCAGGTCAGCTTTCTATTTGCTTTTTCCCCCCTCCTCTTCTTCACCATTTCTTTCTCTCTTTGTTTTCCTTACTCCTCTGCAAGCATAAAGTTGACTCCTTAACTCCCAGGTCAGCTAATACTTCTACTGCAAGTAGAGCTCACACAGGCATGCTGAAGTAGAAGAAGACGATGAAAACTACAAGGAATGTAATGGCATGTCAGATGGCAGCATTGCTTAAGCAGTTTACTAGTTTATACTTTATGATATTAAGAATACAATAAGTACTCTCTTAGTTTTTAGTTTTTTTGTTTTTAGTTTATAAAATTAAGACTAGAACTAGAACAAAACTCTCCAATTATGCTCGGCTCCTCGCCTTGAGGCTCCCAGACCCTATTGCCTTTGTGCTCTATCCTGAATCAGACAAGTCATGCACTTTATAAGAACTATCCAGCAAATGAACAAACAACCTACATTACTGCTTCACAGAACAAATCCTTCTCACAAAGCTCATGCATTTTACTGGTACTTACCAACCAATGATCTGACAATGGTCAAACCGCACATGCCTACATAAAACCGTGGCAGCATTTTGGTAATGTAGCAGAATCTAGGAGCCATCCTCTGATGCTTGTGTAAGATATACAAACTTCCTAAAACATGTAGTACAGAAATCGAGTACAAATGTTACCTGTCTCTCAGTAACATGGTGAACAGCAGACTTCCATGGTCCACCACCAGCCTCCAACTGGCGGGCCCAGTTGCGTGCTTGTTCCCAGTACCCATTATTTTCAAGTGCAGTTAAGAGGGAAGCATCATCTAGACTCTCATTTCCTAATTGAATATCTTCATGTTTCCTCAGTGCAGGTTCAGCTATATTGATTTTCCAGAATTGACGCTGGTAGTATGCAGCGGCCGATCCTCCGTCGCCAAAGTCAGTAGAAGCAAGAAGCTCTAACAAGCACCTTTTTTCATAAGGAGATGGACATTTGGAAAGGATTGCATCAGCAGCTTTCACTGCCGTCGAGCTTATCCATGATGTACCTGGTAGTCCTTCTCTAGTGAAGTTTGTGAGCAAGAGAAATGGCTCCTCTTTAATTCTGAACGAAAATGATCCCAAATGTGCTGATGCTTCAGATAGACGCATCTGACAAAAAGCCTGCAAAAAATGAATGATGATACGTTATATGCAAAAATCAGATGTTATAAACAACTCAATGGCACTACCACTTTGCCAATATAAACTCAATTGCTATAGGTATAATTGAGTGCTATGTTACCCAGACTCTTCATTTTAGCTCAAGTACCCATGTCGACATGACAAGACACTGACACCGATGCAAATCCTTGTCGGACCCTCTATCGTGCACCTGGACATGGCTGCCCGAAAACAGATAGAAGGACAAGTATGGAGAAAACCCTAACAGGGCTCTTGACTGCTCACTCTTGATGTGGGTCACTCTTCTTTCAAGCCGGAACCTTTCATTCTTTTACAATTAGGGTAAGGCAATCATATAAGTTGTTATACTTATGAGTTAGCTGATTGTGCTTTATGTTGTGTATTTCTTTTTAATGTCACTCGAAAATATAGGATGAAGTGCGTCAGACACCCGGATCCTTGTTAGGGTTCGACACCTGACCCCGAGTCCATGTATCATAGATTGAGTGTAAAGAAGAAACACCAAGGGGGTGAAACCCATATACAAAAGAAGGGCTAGAACCAAAAACCTCAAGCCCTGAAGTTCTCATACATAATTTTATCCATAAAGGATAAAAGACGAATGTTACTTTGGACGTAACACTAAGCTTCAGCAGCCTCGAGAAAGAAGACTCCACTCCCTCAAACATTATATGTTTTCACTCCTTCCATATCGACCCTAGATTGCCAAAAGGAGCATCCTTCAAACATCAGCTATCGAAGTTTCTTCAACCTTCTTTCCAAGCCACAACCACTCATGTCAAACAAAGACTAGGAATACCAAACGGACAGAAACCATAGACCTATGTTGCTCAGAGTCATCCAAGAGTGTGCGATAGAAGCCACAAACATTCAAGTTACTGTCGTGTCCAGCAAGGGATCCTTTGGGGTAGGAGAGAGTAGAAGTAGCAAAGCCGACATTAGAGAAGAAGATTGTCAAAAGACTCTCCTAAGCTTTACACTAGGACAGCACCACGCAAAGAAAGAAGCTCTACAAAGAGCTTTGCAATCCAATTGTCCTCGCAAGGGAAACTGGATTACTAGTTACAAATTGATCATTGCAGTAAGGAAACACAAGCATGGATAGAATTAACTTTCTGGATAAAGCAATTAGTATTGCACTTCACTTTACCCTGTAATATGTGCATTTTGATGAGCTTTTATCATTTCAGGACCATATCATCAAAGCAAAGAAGAGTACATCTGATACCACTTTAATACTGTCATTTTCACAAGCTTAGGATTTCATAGCATAAATAGTAGCACAAAATAAAATTTGAAGTTGTAATGCATCTATACTATTTGATTTAACCCATGAAATGGCATGAAACAATTAAAAGAACTAAGGACAGCAACCTGAGAAGGAAAAGGGGCCTTCAAAGGACATAAAATGAAAGAACTAGAAGTAAGTTTTTGTTTCAAGAGCTTTCATAGTAACAAACCTGAAGAGCGCGGATGAAAGGCAGAAGACAACATGAGGGGAGAAAAATCTCGAAAGCTCTCAGCAAAGGGAGGAATTGTTGTTGTTGACAAAGCACAGCAACCAACTTTGGCAACAACATCGGCCAGTCATCTGAATCATTCGTCAATTTGACATTATTCCCAGCACCTATTTCCTTCACCTCTTCACAAATTTTACTCGCATGAACACTTGGTATACTATGACTGCAGACATCAGAGAAGTCCTCTGACACATGATCTTCAAACCGTCGACGCTTTGGGCTTTTCCGATTATAATGGAATGTTGGGACTCTATCTCCAGCAGGCACAGAATTTAAGGCCTCTACAGCAGCCCCAACATTCTTTGCTATGTGAGAAGCAATTTCACTTTCTCTGATTGATGAGATTTCCCTGCATTAAAACATCCAGAACTGCGATAAGATCTATGTGTAGACCCACGTATACGTAATCAAATATATGGAAATGTTCCAACAATTAGGAAAATATGAACACAACTACAAAGTTAAAGGAAGAAAGCAGGGTGTGGAGTATCAACCACACTTCAGAATTCCCAAAATAAACTTTAAAGAGTAGCACCAAAGGGAAGCAAGGTAGACTATTTTATCCCACAAAGCCTGCCCAGTACAATGATCTCTGACAATCTCTATATTTCCTATAGTAATATAGCTAGAGATCCCCAAAAATTCAGCAAACATGTCAATTCTAGAAAAAATTAGTTCTTAATCCCCTTCCAACCAACATAAAAATTTGAGAATGCAGCAATACAGAAGGTAATCCCCTAAGCCCTTCAAAAGGGGTGGTTGATGCCTCTCAATCCCGTAAGCACAATGCACATTTATCAGGTTATAGTCCCTTATAACGGAGGTGAGTCAAATTGTCCCTAGTTGGAAATGTACGTAGTTGAGTCAAACTGTCCCTAGTTGTAAACATTTCCAAACTCGCAGTTCATGCAAAGGTCTTAACCAATTATAGAACCTTGAATCTCAAATTATAAATGACTGGTAGAAAGGGAAATGCATTTGAAGATATCTGCAAATAATTTTATAGAGAACTTTTCTCCCAAAAAATTAAATTATCAACTAATGAACCCCAATATCAAGGCATCAAGCATGCCAAGAAACACACTGGATGATAACGCATATTTCATAGACAAGACCTAAATTAGGAGATAAAGAGTAACAAAGCTCACTTTTGTGGATACTCCTGCAAATATACCTCCTGAAAACATAGGCCACTACTCACATATGCTTCTTTTCCCTTTACATACTTGAAACAACGTAAGAAACTAAGACTACTGTGTAAATATTAAAGCGCACATAGAGAAAATGAGAATCATCCCAACATGATGCAAACATCGCTTATATTATGTTTTCTGACAAATCACCTTGCAGCTGTAATTTCCAGCCAAACTGTTAAGCATGACAGTGGAGCAACATCAGGAAAACATGAAGCAACCATTGCCAACAAAGACCAGCTCAACTCTTTTGCTTTCAAAAGAAGGGTCTTTCCTGGTTGTTTTTGTTTCTCACACTGCGCCAAAACTTGGAAAAGTTCTGCGGGTATAGTAATATTTTGGGCTGAAACAAAAGCTTCGCTTCTGCTTTCCGCAGAATCTAAGCTTGATGACAAGGTCGACTTCTTCCTGGATTGCATGCCTCTCAGCACATTTAGAATGTGAGTCCTAAGACGTAGATCAGTAAACTCCTTCGCAGCCTGAAATCACAAAATTAAATGGACAACAAATTAAAGAACCGATGGACCTCCCAAATGCCACAATGCAGCGGATAAAATAGAACTGGGAAGGGAAGGTAAATGTCACTTACCACTTGAACCACCAAGTCAAAAGGATATCCACCGCTCTGTGCCTCTGATAGAAATCCGACCTAAGTCAGTAAAAATAAAACCATCAACAACCAACAAAGACAAAACCATATGTGTCTAAGAGAACCCTCTAATTTTTATCTTCCCTCTACTTTTGTATCAACAAAGACAATATGAGACTCTTACCCAGTCGTTGTCTCTTGCTAAAGAAGCAAGGTACATAGTGCTCACTGGAACCTGGTGTATCCGGCAAAAAAGGGTAACTAAACTCCAGTGCTGGCTGGCAGCCTTTTGTTGAGCTCTTAACACATTACCATCACCATCGCCATTCAACAACCAAGACCCACATGTTCTATCACCAGCATATACTAGTAGACTAGCCTTTTCCAGATGCTGCAGGACAAGCATGAGAGGCGAAGACTGGTGACTCGTGAAAAGCTTTTCAGCTCCCTCCTGCTTATTATTGCTTCCACCTTCGTGGTGAAGATAATAATCTGCTAAAGCTTGAGCAAGAGAATCTGCCATAGTGGCATCATAAGAGGCAGTATGAAGTGCGGCACCCTTAGTCAGCAGTTGGTTTTGGTGCTCGGAATGATTGCAGTCATAAAAAGAGTATATTCTTCTCAACGCAGCAACATCGACCCGAAGCAGACTAGCAGATAAACCACAAAGCTCTAACAGAAAAGCACATGTAGCAACCAGCACAGAATCTTGATAGTGCATAATAGCAAGGGGTATAACCTGAAAACGACAGGCCAAAACAAATATTACTATTAAATATGAGAATTGAAAACAGATTCAAGTCTGTAATTATAACTTTAGAAAATTTACGTTCCTAGCATTTATGCAAAATAGGTTAGGCTGCTCAAAATGGTCATCTACTTCTATCGGACTTTTAACACACAACCCACCAAGAAAGACAACCACAGACTGACATGAAGAAAGCTCGAGGTCAAGAGAACTATATGGAAGTGGATAGCACTAGCAGAATCGGAAAAAATGGAATCTTTCCTGACAGTGACAATGACAAAACAAAGCTGTGGCACTATGAAAGTATTCAAATGCCGCGACAATGAAAGGAAAACCAAATTTGCAAAAAATGAAGACGTGAGGCTAGTACTAAGACTGGCATCCAGGAAACAGACCTGTGGCTGCAAATCTTCAAATCTGTAGAGTTACTTATGTACAAATAGAGCTACTTTATTTATCAGCATTTAAGATTATCAAAATATCTATAAGGTTACTTCCATATCCTGCATAAGAAAAGATGTAGCTACTTAAGGGCCTGAAATTCCTTCAAAAAAAAAAAAAAAAAGAAAGGGCCTGAAGTTTTTTGTTTTTGCGCTTCTTTTGTATATGGACTATTGCCCTTTAATGGAATATTGCCCTTCCTTTGTAAATGGGCTACTACCCCTTATATACATGGAGTCATTGCCTTGGTTTCTCTTTTAAATACTCACTTATACCTATCAAATTAAACACAGAAATTAGGAAATGAAAATGAAAAGCTTTAGGTGACAGAAGCACAGAATATGTGATTTCAACTTTCTGAGATTTTTATGGGCACCAACTTTGTCGATGACGCCAAACTTACCATCAACTAACTTAAATCTCCTTGAACAGTTCAATTAATATGTTGATCTCAGCAGAATACACACAACCATAGTTGCTGACTATATGGCACTAACAGCATTAACCACCATATAAATTTCTCCCTAAACATACTTTGCCCCCAGATACTAGTGAAAGCTCAAGTATCTTGATGGAAATGACAGCAAGGATGATAAAAAATAATTCACAAAACCCAACACTCAAGTGTTACTAAGTACTTCACTCTGTTTTTCCCAACGACTGATACCAAAATTTAAAGGAAGTAAACCATACCGAGGAAAGAAGAAACTCTTCGTTTGGTGTCAATGGAGCAAGCAGTACTTGCACATCTGATTGGGCATTAGCTTGTCCACGTACCAGTGCACCAGATTGCCCTCTATCAGCACCATCAGATTTCAGCTTTTGGACCCTATAACCGAGTAGCTGGTTAAAAGCCGCCAGTGCACGTCCTCGATGCAAGTGCTGTTCCAGTGCAACTCCAGTTTCCTTTGGTAAAAATAATTTGAATCATAAATAGCCACATCAGATTGTCAGGTAATTAAAACACTTACTATTCATTGCCTTTCTTGCTAACAAGTGCAAAGAAACACCAAGAAAGAGAGGCTATCATTCATCAGTTATCTTCAATAGCCAAACAGAAAAGTCAAGGTTCTCAGAGATGCCACTGGGTTCAAGCAGGCAAGGCAGCAGAATCTCATAAACCCACTACCATCCAAAGCTCATATATAGCCACAAGTTGAGGAGTTAAACACGGGATACACAAGAAGCCATGAATGCAAGGTAAGCTACATAGGACAGATTGACAGGTTCACATGCGCAAGCTAGTAGGTGTTACACGGAGAACCTACCAGTCAGGGATATAGCAACAAACTATTATTTTCTCAAAGCTGCAGAAAAGTCGTAAAGGAGGAACATCAAACAATCCTAGCTCCATACCTCTACTGAAGATGGATACAACTCCTGTTCAATTTGTTTCTGTATCGCTGCTTCCCAAGACATTGCACTAATCTCAGAATATTCCTGGCCGCTCATAAGTAATTCTATGTCTTGTTGGAGATAAGCATCTTCAGCAGGTACACCTGCCATTGACTGCCACCCCAATGGACCCTATGACAGTAGAAATAGGCAAGACACAAATTAGTGAATCCGAAGAACCATATACAATGGAAGGGAAACATCCTCGTTCTTCATAATTGATATCAGACGCCAAAATCATACTTCTACAATTATCTTTGAGAATTATGAACGACATTTTTACTTCCCAGATGTTAATGGACATTGGAATTTTTGGCTATAACCATAATTAAGCATGTAGACATCTCATACACTTTATTACATGCAATTTTATCATGTGATTCATTTGCCACACTCAACAAGTAACTACTGTAACTTTCACTCTTCCTCAGATGAATATCAGCAACCTATTGAGCTGGAAAAAAACACGTAAGACCGCTAACCTGGACAAAAAGCTGAATTAACCTCCGCAAACGTTTAGGAAACCAACATGGCAGCATTTGCAGAAGTGAGGTATCATGTCCAGAAGAATGAAACACACTATCCCGCCAGTTGATGTAGACTGATAAAGCTGAAATGCCAAATAAATATGCATGCCATCAAACTAAATGAAGACTAAAGTAGAAGCAAGCAACTACAAGATAAATCTTACCGTTCCTCCCTTTAAGGCCCCAAAAGCTTTGGACAGTGTCATGCCCTAGACAACCAGCTACAAGCATGCGCCATAGTGTAGAGAACTTTTGGATTGCAGGTCTCAGATTTTCCAATGTACACTGGGAAGAACTATAGCTCCTCTTCACACTTCCACTGCTCAGGCAGTTTTGTACAGGCAAGGGAGCAAACATTAATGTGGCCAAAGCCGCCAGTGACCATCCAGCTTCAGCAATATCATCAACAGTAGAAACTATCTCATTAGCCTCCAAAACCGAGAGGCTATTGTCAGTGACAACATCACGCACTAGTAGCGCACGGGCATTAGAAAATGAAGCATCATATTCATGTCCCTTAATCCTAGAGAAGAGCAACCATTTTGCCCATTGACAATCACCCTGTGAGGAATACCAATAAGTGCTTATTAATGCAAAACAACAAAAATATACATTCACCATTAGAATAATGACAGTCCAACATAGTTTAGCCACAGAGGGCCATCTAGATGTCAAGATGTAAGCAGGATTATGCTAACAAGCACAGGGATGGTATGTGAAACATTTCTTCTCTCTTAATCTTAGATAGTAGTATTTACTACTGGTATTTGCTAATTCATCATTTGAACTCTTCTCATAGAAAAATAAGAATATCATTTAAGTAAAAGTACAAGCATTAGATGACAAGGAAACCTCGAAGCTTCAAAAATAAGATTACAGACGGATCCAATCCTGTTGGAAATAGGGAATCGGAATCCCCTCAGAAGCACTTGTGGCTTTAGCCTCATTAGTTGAACTATTTCGGGAGACATAAATCTCAAGGACCTATTCTAAGGAGTTTCTGGAAGAGGGGACACATCTATGATGGATGAATCTTTATTTTCTGAACCTATCTTACTAGTTCCTTCCTTGTCAGCCACCGTCGTGGGAAGTGTCTCCAGAATACTAAATCTTTACCATGCTGGCTGATAGCATAGAAAACATGGGAAGTAAACTTATCTAGGTTCATTCATGAAGAGAAAAAACAACAATACATTAAAAAGAAAAGAAAAAAAAGGGGGGGGAGGGGGGGGAACGACATCAAAGAGACCACTAGAAAAAGCTAAACGTCATTTTAGTTTATATAATAAAAATTCATTATTTAGCAGAACAACTTACAGCAGCTCCCTGTAGTGCACTGAGAGTGTCATTATCCAGGGCAAACTTCTGATGGTCAAGATAAAGGTCAAGGAAGTACGGCAAGTTATTTTGAGCACAGTAATGCACAACGAGTTTGTCAAAAGCCTGCACAGTATTAGGGTGATATACTCCAACATTTGCAGGATCTAACGTGGTCGTCACAATTTCTCCACCAAGAAGTCCAGATTGGGCCAACAAAAATATTATTTCTCCTGTTTCAACCCAATATTCCTTCAGGAAAATAGACCTCTTGGCGAGCTCCTTAGCTATAAGCATTCTCAACCACGATGAGCACATTATATTGGCAGGAGACTGGAAAACTCTAACATATGGAATCTCCATGCAAACTGCATCCAATTCATCAGGAAAACAGGCATAGCTGCCATAATCTGGAAAATCCACACTGTATCTGTTTGAAGAAGCAGACTGCAAACCATCCAGACTAATGAGAAGGCTTCTTTCAGATAAAATTGAATTTGGGATCATGCTCAGAAGTTTAGAGACTTCATCCCAGTCATTATGGCCAACATGATACTCAAATTGTGATTCCCACATCACATGAACACCCAACACAAATGGTTGATCTAGCAAAATCTACAAAAACAATAAAACAGGCCTCAGTTTACGTGTGTTAGTGGTTATTCAGAATTCAGAAAAACAATTGTAGAGGACACTAAGTCCTCTTAACGGTAATAAGTGTGAAAATATGGGGTGGAAATCATGCGTAAACAATCAAAGCAACAACCCAGAGGACTCCCCCATACAGCAGCATCAAAGAAAGGGAAAGTAAACAACTACATCCCAGAAAGAGCTCTCAGCTAGTAGATCTGTTCCAGAATAGATAAGCTGACCAGAAAACTACAATCAATAAGAGCTGAAGTATCAAAATTGAAAATACTACACATCAATGTATATGTAACAAGCTGACAAACCAATGCTCTAAATAAATGCACAAGATAAAATAAACAGAAGCTAGGGAGATTAGAGTCAAGAAGTGAGGAAAGAATAAGAGAGAGGCATAAGCAAGGGAACAATCATAGATATGCTTTTATTGGGTGAGGAGTCAACCCTGCACAAAAGGAGGAGAGGGTGTCAACCTCATAACAAAAGAGGGCAACAGCCAAAAGAACATGTCATCCAAACAGTTAGAGGTCACCAAGATCAAAATCCTAACAGACAAAAACTCCTCAACTTATAGAAGCATGCATGATCTTATCCATAAAATAAGAATGACAAGTTGACAACCCGTGCTCATGATGAAATGCAGGACTTCATCTATAAAAGATATCTCAAATAATAGAACTAATTGCGTGGTGAGACCAAGCTCTCCCCTCCAAATTTTGTCGATTCCCGTCCTCCTAGGATACTCTACAACAAAGGCTAAACATGAAAATAATAAAGCAGCGTTAGTCTGACCGCCAATCTCTGCGTTCTACTATCTCAAAAGTAGGAATTCCAACCAAGAAACAAGACACTTACAGTAGAACTAGAACCAAGGAAATTACAATAGGGACACGCCACAATATTGACCATACACTCCTGAGTCTATAAAAGCATCTAAGTTAAGTGTGTTAAGGATAACTAATACTTTCTTTTTGGTGCCTCGAGTCTGAAACCTGCAAGTACTTGCAAAGAGTAACAAATGATTTCTCACCCCCTCACCCCAAGCAAAAAATAGATACATATGTGTTTGTGTATGAGCATAGCCCTATACTCAAATCGGCTACCATCACAGAATAAAACAACACGACAGCTTTCTTTTATTTTCCCTTTTTCTTTCCTCGAGATAAGATAGATCTAATACAGTACATGAATGAAAGAAGATATCCTCCAAGGAGAATCAATTGAAAAAACATCCTGATCTCTGTCCTTGGTCTTTGTGATTGGTCACCAAAAGCAGGCACTAAATTAATGGAGAATGTTTAGCCATGGTCTTTAACAGTATTAAACTCCAGCTGGCATCACGCATTTCAGTTTCTAAAATCACAGGACACTGGTTGGAAGAGAAAATAACCATGAACATAGGATAAAGTAAAAGGTAACTTACACGATCAACCGTAGTCTGGTCCCAAGCATTGGACCACACAGCAGCAGCAGCCCAGTATCCTCCGTGGCTGCTAACATCATTATCTTCAGAACGAACATTCATTCCATTGACACTAATCCACGGACCTAAAACTACTCCATCAATATCACCACACTCGATGTTAAAATTTTCTAAAGAAGAGAAATGCAAAAAACTGAAACTGTTGTCTCCAGATGCTTCAGTAGAAGGCATATCTTTTGTTAATTCCTTTTTACGGAAAGCATATGTTGTCAAAAAGCTACAGCATGGATAGATTTTCTGCGATGAAAATAAAGGTAGACATGTCAGCTGGACAGAAATTGTAAGCATCTAAAAGCTCTCCAGCTTTAATTGCACATCATAGAAAAAATTAAATTACAAATACCTCAATCAATGACAGTCTATCAAGTATTGCCAGTTCATATGATCTAAGAAATCCATATTTTTCCACCACTTCAGCGATCTGCTGCCGAAGCGATCTGCTCACAGTACCAAATAGCAACTGCTTCAGGCATGTTTCAATGTCCTCTCCAAGCTTTTGCAGTGTGGTAACAGCCAGTGCCGTCTCACCCTATCATTTCACTCATTATCAGTACGACAAAGCATCTTTTAGTTATGTAACAAACTAACAACAAACAAAATACCTTCAAGAATAGTTCATATGCAATTGCCCTTCCAATGTCACGAACTTCACCAAAAGTATCGTTGTGGTCCTTGTCATCAACAAAATCTTTTAGACGGTGAAGATGCAGCTGAAGAACTGCCAGTGGTAGTCGACCAGACAGCAGAGCATCTTTAACGACGGTTTTTGAATCAAAATTGTCCATCTCCCACCGTGCAAACATTTGTTTAGGATTCTCCATAGGAAAAAGATTTCTTTTTGGAATAACTTCAGGCACAAAAATTGACATTTCATCTTGCATATCTGAATTAAGAACATCTTTTGAGCCCAGTGAATCAACGGGGACTAATGCCATATACTCAGCATCAGTAATGCTCATATCCATTTTGCGAGCGGTAGGTTCATTTTCATTTGAATTCTCCAATGCAAGGTTCCCAGCATCAGCTTTAGTCACAGGAAGCTGATAAGAATCTTCTGGTATACTATGTTGTTCCTCAAGATCTTGTGCTTGCCAGGCATCCACCTGTATTTCAGCAATATCAGTCAGAAATTAAATGGAAAGCTGTGTTCCAACATGCCTGACCCAAGGACAGCTGATGGGAGGACAGAATTAACACAAACATAAATCATACCAATCCTTGCCCAGGCCTTTTAGATTTTGCAGAAAGTTGACATTGAATATTTCTGATTATCTCCAAATAATAGGCCATCTCATGTAGCCTTCTTGAATCTGTAGGTATACATTGTTCATCACAAGACAATGATAGAGGTAGTGAGCATATAGCCATTGCTTGCATTCTTTGTGTTGCACATTCATTCTTCAAATCCAAAACCGCAAATCCACGGAGCATTTTGATTGTGAAGCGTGTCGCCAATGCAAGTAATCTGCAGACAGTTGAAACATGAAGAAATATTGATATGAAACATAATACTAGAACATTTGTTTCACTATGCAGCAGGACTAAACCAGAAATGTAAGTAACAATAACAACTATGGCAGTTAAACTGAATTTCAATACCTTTGAAATGCATCACAGACAGATTTTATGGATTTATTAACTCTCATAGTCTCACCAGCATTGAAGATCTCTCCACAAAATCATTGCCAGTTCATCCGAAACAAAGTGCTCAAAGTCTAAATAAATATAGTAAAATCTATCTATACACTATATACAGAGATTGTGAATTATTAGAAGTCTAGTGTTACTGAAGATTTATGCTTTGCATATATATATATAACATATCTGCTTTTGGCCCTCAAAATCAGGAAAACACTTCCATAATGGAAAAAATCAATTTCTTATAGCCCAAAATTTGTCTTAATTGACTTCCACTAATCGACCTTATAATCAACTTCTTTACTATGAAATGAATTGACAATAAGATGACTAATCTATAAGATTTGACTATTAGGATACTTTCAGCGGCACAAGCTGATTACTGAGAGTTGAGATTACGATATAGTTAGCGCAGAATGTAAGTGAAGGGAATCGATACAAGAAAAGAAGCAGTTAAAAAGTTACCATGTATAACAAAGAGAACTGCTACTCTTAACACTTCAAAAATTAAAGAATATATATATGCAGACCTCTCTGCAATATATGATTATTTTGCATTCCAATGAAAATAATGTCAGGACAACTTCTCAAGGATTTTATGTATTATGGGCATCAAGCAAATCCAACACAGCATCAACACTGAACTCTGGAGTTGGGGACCCTTGACAAACCATAACTAGCTCATTCTGCTCATGCACGTGTTGCAGGAACAAAATTATGTTGCACACACTAGTTCTTCTATTCAACAAGAAAATATTTAATGATATGAGAAGCACACATGGAGTTCAACACCCCTACAACTAGTCGAAAAGGCAAGAATCATGTATCAGGCAAGATAATAATGAACAACCTACGGAGATGTCTTACACTATACCACACAGTTACAAACTTAACATATACCTGATTGCCATACCTCATTGCAGCAGATACCTCGGCATCGTTTCCAAGTCTGTGAACCATCATGTAAATGGCAGCAAAAATCAATATCAGGATACCTTCTTCAGCTATATTGACTTCTGAAAGCATTCCTAAAGCTCTGCACATTCATCAAAAAAAAATATATATATATGACTAAGCAAACATCCTGAAGTTCCATTCATTTCTTAATTAATCACTAGGTTACACATAACACATGACACAAGCAGTCCCCCTTTTCACGCATAATTGCAGGAAGGTATCAATGAACTATAGGCAAAGTAACTCAACTATAGACTTTTATAGAATAAACACTCCAACTGAAACTATGACATCAATAACTGCAACTGTAATTAGCAATCCACTTGTATACTGTACACTTTCACCGCCTATTGGACAGTGGTTGAGCAAGAAGTACGAACCTCTAAGGTTCAACTAAGTCCAGCCTACACCTCTCAAACAATGGTAAACAATGAGAAGGAAAATAAACAGAAATCAAAAACTTGGACATCCTTACAACTTTCTCCTTTCCATCTCACCTAAGCAACTACTTGAAAACCCGAACCTGCTCCATACCTGTGGAAGCCATGCAAGGTAGAAAAGGAAAATGAAAAGGAAAAAAAATTAAAAACTTGGACATTTTTACATCTTCATCCTCTTCCATCTCATCTAAAACAACGACTAACATATCTGCTGATCTCTTCCATCCCACCTGAGAAAAAATGCCACCAAAACGAAGCACATATCATAATTTCTCGATGTGGGACTTGGAGGGTTAAAGATTTCCTCTCCTGTGCCTTTCCCTGTTTAAACTCAAGTGAGGATTATATAGGATCAAGAAAGAACTTCCTGTCTTATTGTTACCATCTTATCAAACAACATTGCTTCCATGTGTTGGTCTTATGGTGAAGGAGACGCAATCACTTATTGGGGGTAAATTGTGGCCAGATTGGTGCTCTATGCACAACGAATATGCTGCATAGGCTTGTAAGTGCCATATCTAAAGATTATGAAATATTTTGATGGCTTTATAACAATTTCTAACCGATACAAGAGATGGCAAAACTCACCCGACCGATACAACCTGAATAAGTGGTAACCGAAACCGACCCGGCCCGATGCCAAACTAAAACCCGACCCAAGCTAACCCGAAACCCGATTCAACTTGAAACATGCCCCACCCAACCCTTCGGCCTTAACCTACAGATCCCAAAGCCAAAACTGATTGAACCAAATATCTTTCTCATCAAAATGGGCTAAGCTTACACAATAACGAATTAAACGAATTAAACTTGATATTCAACAAAATGTATCAAACCACCAATAGAAAATAACTAATGTAAGAACAAGAAAGAAAATACATCACTTAAAGTTTCATTTGGATAAGATCATGCATTAATCATTAGCTTGGTGGCATGACTGCTTTTGTCCCTAGTCCTCATTTTGGGTTCGCGTCAATTCATTAGTTTGGCAATTGGCATTATGATTTCCCCTTCCCCCCCCCCCCCTCCTTTCATATTTGTAGGACCCCTTGGCTTCAAACACTTAAAACACCGCAACCAGAACTAAAGAAGGCATAAAAAAGGAGGAGGCACAGCATAACTTACTGCTCCATCTCTTCAAACTTCAAGTACGCCACTGCCAAATGCAGGCGACGCAGCCGTGATAGTTTCAGGTCCCACTCTGCAGTTGTACAGTAATATAGAATTATCACTACCCACAAGATTTGCTTTATGGAAGAACACAGAAGAAACAATTGTGATTTGTAATATATCGGAGTAGATAGAGCAGCTCAGTCGAACAAAATTTTCTCCAAAAAGAAAACTAATTTTAAGTTACACCAATTATGTTATACGACTGTAAAAAGGAAATCCTAAAAAGCAAGAGAGGCCTAAGCCCACAAAGAAGCCAGGAACGTAACCCGGCCACAAACATAATTAGGGAGTGATAAATACATGAAAAAACACGGGAATTTATTTCCAACAAAGTACACCAAAAAAGGGCCATGAGCACACGTCCCATATTAACTCCTTACACCAAAATCTCTGTACCACCCCTCCAAGTGCTCAAGAGACCACACTTTCCCCCTACCCCAAAAAGGTATCTCCATAGAAGGTACTGTTATGTAAGAGGACTTTCATTGAGATAAGTATTTGGGAGCTTGGTACAAATCAGGACGTGTCTTTCAGTTTACCTTACACTTTTGAGTCTTTGACAGAGATACATGTCCCCAGATCAATATAGGGTTCTATGGTCGACCCGTGACCCCTGGATGCCGAATTAGATTCACATTGTGTACAAATAAACGGAGAAGTCCTTCACAAGAACTTTCACTTATGAGTAGTGCCCAAACATGTACCAGACACACTTGGAGTTTTTTGTGTTGTAAGACAAATATTCCAGATACTATCTTATTATTGACAAGTATCAGGATTCAAGGTCAGTTATTGGACACATACCCCACAACTTATCCTACAAGAATATTGTTCAATATCAGTAAGGATTCAAGGTCAGATATTGGACACATACCCCACAACTTATCCCACAAGAATAATGTTCAATAAACGTATGATATGAAGTGAAGAATCGGAACAACATAGCATAAAGCATAAAATTACTCATATGTGCCAACAAAAAGAAAAAGTCAGAAAGGTAAGTCTAGATAGTTCAACATTTGCCTCAAATCGGCAACCACAGCAACACACAGCATACGTCTTTCTGAAATCGTTCCAAAAACAACTGACGTAGTCAAAAACTGTAGTCATAACTACTGGTGTTTGGTGAGGTCTATAGAGACATGATCAAAAAGTATGATAACTTAAATGGCAACTTCTAGTATTTATTTTTCATGAAAACAAGATGACTCAAAGAATTGTACAAAAATAACAATTATGATAAATAAAACCACAAGCCTTGTACCAAGTACAAACAGGTTGTGTTGACACAACCCCATCCCCAACAGTAATAAACTTCCTCAAGTGGCAAAAATCATGGTCGGGGAAGGGAGAAAAAGGGAATTATGTTCACTTATTCAGCTTAGAGTTAAGAAAGAAAGCAGCAATAAAGAAATACATGCTAAAAGTTACACAAATCACTTACCATTCTGCAAACACAAACGATCAGCTTCATCAGGACCTTCATATAAAAGAACTTTGTCAAGTACTGCCGATTGCCACGGTGGCACAAGCTGTCTTGGTTCATCAAATCTATATGATTTATGTGACCTACATGCACTCCCTTGACTGGTTTTTATTGATTGATACCCAATTGAATCAATTGGATGGGAGTTTGATGACACTGACACAACAGGAAGAACAATCGAAACTGCATTCCGTGAAACTAAATACAAACAACCTTGGAAAACACAACCAACAGCCTCTCCATCAACAATTTTTGTTTCACTCTGCAGGTCAAATGCTCTGTTTACAAGATTCAAGCATCTATCATCACAAACGTTTGACTTTAAGTACAAATTGCTATGAACAATACAACTCCTTTCGCTCCTTGAACTATTTCCTCTAATAAGACGGGTGATCCCAAGAGAAGAAAAACAAATGATGTCTGCCATATTTAACCTTGCAGTGGGAAGAAATAACTTCCTGATAGGCCGCGAGCATTCAGAATCAGAGACACTTTGGAGGCTTTTGTGAGACATAGCAGAGAGACCATTCAAACTTAAATCATCTTGACCTAACATCCTGTGAATACGCCAATTCTGAACACTTTGGAATTCAAAACATCCGATATCATCCCGTGGCAAAGACTTTTCACTCCTTAGAGATGATTTTGCTGATTTTTCACAAGTTGAAGAAGGGGAAAACTCCTTTGGTTGACTTATGTTAGAAT
Organism: Corrigiola litoralis; assembly: GCA_901111285.1. Lineage (NCBI taxonomy): Eukaryota > Viridiplantae > Streptophyta > Magnoliopsida > Caryophyllales > Caryophyllaceae > Corrigiola > Corrigiola litoralis. Next base: position 22,909 of record CAAKMY010112876.1, on the reverse strand, counting down.
AACCAGCATCCCACGGGGCCAAAACTCCAAGCCTTAGATACTGCGGAAGGAGCTTGTCAAGCATAGAATATTTATCCGACACGTGATCAGTGACACATATAACATAAGCTACACCACACTCATCAACAACGGTGAACAAAGAAGAAAAGGGAGCAATAATCAATCTTTGAAACCTTTGTTTGCAAGCATTTTCATGAGCTTGAGTAGTCATCCTCTTCTTCTGCAAGACATCTTCTGCATCATCATTCAAATTTACCGATAATTTATCTTGCTCCGGTGATTTTTGTTCAGGTTTAACTCCATCTATCTGTAACATATTCAGATACGCGATATATTCGCCTGTTGTTGCGTCGTGAAAAACAAGGGATCCAAACATGTTAAGAGAAATGAGGAACTTGTCCGAAATTTGAAAATCCACCCACTCATTTTCTAAGATTATATCAGTTTGCGGCAATTTGATAGAGTAAAGCCACCGCAGTCCACAACTGTTCAATACAGCAACAATAACAACGATGTCTCGCCTTTTACAACAATGATCCATACTGCTTGTTGAAGTATCATACCTAGAGGCCAGAACAAATCCAATCAAGTGGTAAGAGCTGCTTGAAAATACTCTATAACAAGCGTAAGGTTTGCTCACTACAACATCACCATCAGATGATCCTTGATCTGCATAACTAGATTTGCCATCCACTGGTTCATGAGCAATTTTGTCTTTCAAAGGACATTCCCGTAAAACAGAACAGGCACCAGAATAGAATCTCGAGAAACAACGACTCTCGAAAGAAACGGAAAATGAAACTACTGCTGCAGAGCAGGGAAGCTCAGACTTTTCAGGGAACCGGGTCGAAATGATATTATCAGCATCTGTGGTTGCGACTGACCTCAACAAGGACTTTAGCCACTTCTTAGACGTAAAGGCGCTAGATGAATGGCTTGCCGAATTCTGTCCAACAAAATACGGACTTCCCTCAGCTCCATTGGTCCTATTACTTTTTGTATTGACGTGTCCAGAAGGTTCATCGTTTGAAGAGGGCACAGAGGGAGGCCCCCATACCACCCACCTCTCTTCCCCATGGTCACCTTCAAATGATGGTCGAATAAGTGCATCACTTTTATCTAAGTCACGGAACGCATGGACTGTCACACCACGATCACCAACCACGAAAAGAAATTCCCTAAATGGTGCTTCAGTGTGCTGTTTATACGTATCCCCACACAATCCCCAAGCCAGTGATTTTACATCATAAATAAAAGGGCAAGTATTAGATTGATAAATATTGCTCTGAGACGAAAATCCATTATTAGAAACCACTTCTACTGATTCAGAAGTACTCGGAAAAGATTCCAATGATTCTGACCTACAAGCTGATGTAGACAACGAATTTACATTCTCTTCATGTTCATATTTACAGCTTCTAGAAGTTACGCAAAAAGGGTCTCCTGCAATACGTAAAATATGACGAAAATTATTCAACAGAAACAAATAAACAAAAGAGCACAAAACCACCACGAAACAGAATAAAGTCACCTCTTAAGGGAAGCAACAAGGCTTCACTCTGATATGAATGCAACAGCATGAGATCCCTTGTAGGCGATAGAAAAGCTTCACAGTATTCAGACGGGTCTAGTTGCACATGGGAAGGATCCCATCTGTGCAGCTGTAGCACAACAGGACCCTCTTCATTCCTTGGACATTCCATATCTGAACCTCAAATAACAGTATAAAAAATCAGCACCATGAAATCACAATCAAACAAATGAAACATTTGATTTCAAGAGCGTAAAAGTTACTAGTAAAAATTTGTTCAGATAATAAAGAACTAGATCAAATGCCACTCTAAAGCGTGATCTAAGTATTCAGTTTTAGATTATAAAAGGACTACAATCAAATTTCTCCTTAAAGCATGGGCGGACACAATGAGTTGTGAGGGGTAGCATAATTTTAAAAAAATGTAAGAAAAATGGTAGAAAATAGTAGCAAAAATACTAATTTCGCTACCCCATTTCTAAATCTTGGATCCGAATCAAATACCTCTCCATAGTGCCATCTACTTTATAATAGCAACTGTTGAAACACATAGGGCGAATCAACACCTTTCAAATATATATACAACAAACAGCCTCTCTTATGATACCCCTAGCGAGGTAGTAAACATCTCAAATTCTCAATGCCCCTCAACCCTATTTATCCTAGTAAGAGAGTTTCCTCCTAGACACGGCATGACATTTATGGCACTATATGGAGAGCAATGAGTAACATAGCACATAACTGACCCGATAATACTAAGTTTTGGTTTCAGATAATAAGGCCCTAAGTCAAACTAACCAAACACTGCATTGTTTCCGGTTCAGACTAGGCACCAAATCAAAATCCTCTACAAAGTGAAAAATGTGATGCTGGTTTAACGATAGTGTACGCCAGCAGCAACAACTGACATACTAGTATGCAGCTAACCCTAATAGTCAATGACACTAGGTTAGTCAATTTACAATCTAATAGACTAATAGAATCAAACTAAAGCCACAACAAAACTCGAAGCGAACACACAAGAATGTCGAACCTCAAGGTACTCTCAGCTACATCTAATGTAATCAAATTCGAACCGAACACGCGACAAATTCGCACTTCACGGTAATCTAAGCTAAATCTAATATGATCAAATTCAAACCGAACAATCGAACACGAATCACATTCAAAGCTAGCGGCAATGTCGTACTTCAAGGTAATCTAAGCTAAAATCGAATACGATCAAACACAAAGCGAAGCAGTTTAATTTGAAGCGAACACTCGGCAATGTCGCACTTCAAGGTAATCTAAGCTAAAATCGAACACGATCAAACACAAAGCGAGGCATTGAAATTCAAAGCGAACACGCGGCAATGTCGCACTTCAAGGTAAACCAAGCTAAATCTAATACGATCAAATACAAAGCGAAACAATCAAATTCGAAGCACATTGCTTTCTAGCAGTAATTTAAGCTAAAGCATCATACTAAAATTAAACTAAAAGCATACTAAAAGCATCAATCCGACTAAGTAAAGGTAACAAATTGCTCATAAAACTAAAATTCAACTCAAATTTCATAAAATTAACTGAAAATCACATATAAATCATAATAACAATAACCAAAAAAAAAAAAAAAAAACACACAATCAAACAGTAAACATATCAAACATAAACTTATATCACATCATAAAAATTCTTGAAATTACTTTACAGCTCAAATAAAGTAAAACTAATTAAACTAAGTAAAAATTAAGCAATAAAAAGTTAAATTAAATCGAAGTTGATTATATACCTGAGCAAAGTAAATTAAGTGAGAGAGAAAAAAAAGGAAAAAGAATTAACTAGGGGGTTAATATATATAGGAGGTGAAGAGATAAATAAAATTCATTGCCACGTGGATATTAGTAAGAGCGAGAAAAAAAAAGAGACATTTGGCGCTAATTTGTCGTTATGTGGTGGGGTGAGATGATAAATTGGGATTTAGGAGAGAGATTGGGAGCGGGAGAAGATGTGTGTGTGACAAGCACGATTTTTCATTTTGTTCGTTCTTAGACCGTCTCTCGGTTGGGAATGGTGATGTTTTGCTGATTACACGTGATGGTTTGTGACTAGAGCCCAACATGTTTCGGGTCGGGTCGGGTCATTTCGGGTTATCTCGTGCCATAATGGCACGGTTTTTTAAATAACACAAGCATTTGGGCCCGTAAAATTCAAGGGATCGTTTCATGATAACCTTTTGTGAATTTTTTGTTGTATTTTTTAATTTATATTTGTTTCGTATTTTACTTTTCGGTTTTTCTTGCAATACAAGTTGAGTTTTACAGTCTTAACTATACTAGTTTATATGTATAGTTTTGATTTAATGTCATTGTTGAAAAATGAAATTTGTAGAGCGATGCGGATAGAGAGAACAAAACATCCTAATTAAGGAGATAGAAGGATTTCTCCAAGCTAGAAAGAGTAGAGTTACATTGGACCACTAGTTGTAGAGCTCTTCTTGTTAGATGATTTGGAAGCTTTGGAATGCCGATGCAGGGATTTGGAGTCTCTGGATCGAAAAATATATCCTAGGTGCTCAGGATATATGGCAGTTATCTCTCAAGCATGATAACTCTGTTACTTGGAAGGTTGTGCTAAGAATTATGGATGAAATTATGGAGATGTTTGTGCTTTTAGCAAACTAGTATCGAGTTGGGTTGTCAAAGGCAAACGGTGTGTTGCTCAAGCTCATTCCTTTTTCATGGAATGCAATACTGTATTGGCCTGGTCTACGCAGATTTGGGACTGTATATCAGTTCCAAAGCATGCACTGATTAGCTCTTTTACAGTTCAACATTCTCTTCATATAGTGGACAACATCAAAATGAGGGAATTTTGCATCCCTAACAGATGTGCTCTTTGTATGCAAGATAAATAATCTCATTCTCATTTATATTCTCATTTATTCTTTGATTGCTCCTACTCTAAGTACATATGGTCTTATCTGTTGCAATGGAATAGGTCAGCACAGGTATGTAAGGAGCCTTTCTTATGAACTTGGATAGATCAGAAATCATGTTAAGGGGAGAGCTCGGTGGAAGAGAAAGCTCAGGGGTACCCTCACTGCTGCAGTTTACCTCATATGGAAGGAACGCAACTCAGGCTTTTGGGGATGTGCAGAACCATGTTTCTTAAGTGCTGAAAAGTATACAATATGATGTTTGTGTTAGATTATTGTATTGACTGCACTATGCCCTTTAGTGAAAGGTCGATTATTAGCTTTACTTGGTTAGTTTGTTTTGTTCTTAATTGGTTATTCCTTTTGTAAGGATTAGGATGTACTCCTTTATTCCCCCCCCCCCCCCCGATGAATAAAGCAAAAAAAAAGGGTTACCAAATAAACTATAATTATCAATCTAAAAGAAAAAAACTGAAAATGTAAAATAAATTGTAATACCACTAATCAATCACAAACTTGCATCGCACAGGCCCAAAAACTAGTTTTGGAATATTTTTCTTCCATAATCCCATTTTTGGTTGGTTTTTAAAAAATAATATCAAGTTTGGGTTATTTCTTATTAATCTCAATTTAACTCATTTTTACAAGTTTTGATCTGATTGACCCGTAAACTGCTTAAGTCGGTTAATTCTTATGACATGGCATTGAAAAGGGGAAAAATGAATACGAGGGAACAAATACTACATGAAGTTATTTACCATCATCATGGAGGAAAATTACACTGTACACATAGCAACATGGAATCAATACTAACTTGAATTGAACTAGTAATGTTTGTTTAGTGCAACTTACATATATAAAGACATTACATATGCATATGTGTGTTGTTTATGTTATGTGCATCATAATTCGTACCATATAAGTATAAACTACTGAAATAATGATATTACTAGATATTTGTCAATCGCACTGAATTTGACAAAACTCCATTGAACTGAATTGGAATTGCAAGTACAAACTACAACGCAACGAACTCAACAATAGTTACAACTACGTTGTGACCATTGAAACAAATAGATCTTTCTACTTAATTTAATCTAGGATTGATCACAACCGCCTTGTTGTCTTGTGACTTAAATATTAGGAAAATTAACGTTCACTATTTACTTATGGTGGCTACAAAATTGTTATGGCCTTTGAAGAAACATCCAAGTACATATAACTAAATCGAGGAATTCGTCTAGATATGCAATTCAGTTTACTTTGCACATCGAAGAAACTAATAAGGTTGATTTACTACGCTTAAGATAGCTAATGATCACAATTCACGAGTAAATTTAAGTTTAACCATACATGAAAAAAATTTACTTAAAACATGGTTCACGGTGAATACAAATTACCAAAAAAGACCGTTAATTTTCTCGTAAATTAGACGTGGTCACAAATTTAATTAGAACAGCCACCTTCTATTAAGGTGTAATAAAAGTGACATGACTAGTTTTAACAAAAAGTAAAATTAGACGGTCTCATACAAATTTCGTGTACGGATTCCAAATTAATTGGTAAAAAAAGCTTTTAATTTTCGCAATTTTCCGCTAGTAACCAGCTCACATCATCAATTGGTAATTTTTTTTCTTTTTAATTTTAGCAATATTTATTACTGTTTTTGGTAATTTTCCGCCATTTTTCTACGTTAGATAAATTGTAATAATTTAATTAATTATACCTTTTTAATTCCAAATTAATCCATCTTACATTCATATTAGTTCGTATGAAATTAAAATCTAGGGTTTAATTCAGTTAATCCATGCATAATCACTCGTAGGTTCAATGCACAATTGATAATATTAGTATCATGGTTGATATGTTACAAACTGAGGATTTTCTTATGAAATGTTAGCTGTAATTAGTGTTTTTTGTGGATTCTGTGGTGTTGTGAGTGTTAATGGAGTGTTCCAGCGTCGCGTTCGATTGTTTCGTAATGTAGTGTACTAGTAACAGTTGTAATTGTTGTGGTTATAATGGTGATCTGATGAAGTTTTGCAATGTGGTTAACAGGCAGAAGAAGGTGATTCAGTGCACCACGTGGCCGGGGCGTAATTTATTCCGAAATGTCAGTTTCAGTACTCTTAATTCGTAATTCTGCTTGGATTGCCGTAGTTTGTAGAAAGCGCGAAATTTGTTCTGATTTGTATTTGGGTGATAGTTTTGGAAATTTTGTGTTGTTGATGATGGTAGGATTAGTAGGTGGTAGTGTTTGGAATTTCGGTGGCTTCTATGTGTCCGAATGGAAGTGTGGGAATCGTAGAGTGGAGATTGGAGAACCGTGTATGACTAATTGGAAGTTTTTGTAGAAAATATGTGGAGATTAACGGAAGAGATAAAAGGAGGTTGGTTTGGTAGAGAAGTGTTAGGAAGGGATGGGCTTTCGCGTTTGGTGGAAGGGTTGAAGGAGCGAGACTTTGTGGTTGAAACTACCGGGATGAAATTATAAAGATAAATTGATTGTATGCCACCAGTGACCACTGTTTTTTATGAAATTTCGAACTGTATGCCTTGGGATTATTCAGATCATTTGTGCTCTTGTATGAGATAGCCATTCTAAGTATGAACAGTGCCGGAGCTAATGAGTAGCGAGAGGTAGCTTTCGCTATTCCGTAAGTTATAAAATTTGGTAGAAAAAGGTAGAAAATTAGTAGAAAAGGTAGAAAACTGGTAGAAAATGGTAGAAAAGACAGAAAATTTTAGCAAAAATAATGTAATCGCTAACCCCATTTTTTATAATCTTGGATCCGCTCGATGAAGTCATGTCTTGTTACTTGTTTGCTACCATTTCTGTGGTTCTTTCGGCGGTAGATTGAGTTAGGCCTGTTTTTCAAGGATGTTTGAGTGGATTGAGAAGAATGAAGGAATTTAGGGGTTTGTCAAAGCGTGTTTTCTGGGCAGTCTGTGGTTTACATGTATGAATGGGCGACAAGACTTTTGGGGACAGAGCATCTTTGGTTCAGAACTTTAGCCTCGTCCACGGGGCTTTTCCATGGGATGAGCCATGTTTAAGAGCTACCTGATCATAAACTATCTTCAGCTGTGGTAGCCATCTGTGTTATTGACGGGGTAAGGCTGCCTTTTTTCTACCCCCTTACAGTGGTTAGACGGGAGTCTTTTTGTATGCATTGGGGTATGATGTTGTTCTTGTCGTTATTGTTGTAGAAACCATCTCTGAATTGTGTGACGTCCAGTGCTTGATTCTTTGTGTTCATTATTTATAGACTAAAGTATTATTCCTGTGCCAGTGCCGCCGGAAAAGCATAGAATCATGATATGAATAACATTATTCTTTGGCCATATAGGGCGGACTACGAGGCAGCTGATCCAAGGAAGGATCTTGAAGATTCTTGCAGGCCAAAATGCGCAAAGCCTTTACATGCATATCAGGTTTGTTGTGTTTGTTTTGGCAGATACATCTTTGCTATCATTGAGTGAGACTAGACTGAGCTGTTCTTCTTGACACTTGAAAAATTATGATTGTGGTGCTACTGGAGACTTCTGTCGATATCTTGCATGTAATTATATAAGTTGAGACTTTTCATTTGATCTTGAACAGGCTTGTACCAAGAGGATCCAAGGTGATGAAACAGGGAGCCAGCACTGTACAGGCCAATACTTTGATTACTGGCAGTGCCTTGATCAATGTGTAAGTTCTCTAAGATCGACAATTTGTTTGATGTCTGGCATGCAGTAATATATGTTGGTCGTTTTTTTCTCTTCCTTGAGGGTTCTTTGGAAACACATGTCTAGATCTTGTAGACTAGCAACTAACAACCCTCTAGTTCTGGTCTACTGATATTCGCAGGACAGTTTTGATCCCCTTTATAAAATAAAGGCCTCCATTATCCATTTAGTAGCCGCTATCTCTTAGAAAGCTTCCTCTCACCTCCCCAAATCTTTGTTTTCATTTGATGCTTTAGCCGTACTTCCTCTATTTTCAAAAACTGGGACACATGGACTTCTGATGAGGTTTAAAATAATATACCATTCTTTCATTTTTATCCTGTGGTATTGGTTTAATTATGTGGAATGTCAGTGTCTTTGCTTGGAAGTTGTGAATAACTTGTCATTTGCTTTATCATGATCGTGTGGTATTCATTTGGTTATGCGGCATGCTGCTAACTTTTGCTTTGCTTGGAACCTGTAACTAACTTCCAGTTATAGTCATTTCACTTTTTAACTTATCTGATTTCATTTTTTGACATGTTCATGTTTTGTTTACTCTTCTTTCATGCACAGGTTGCTCCAAGGCTGTTTGAAAAACTGAAGTGAGAAAGAGGTGAAGAGGTAGCTTTGTCACTGCCAGTTTGCTGATGAGTAGCTGCCACTTCAAGTATTTATTTTTTATTTGTCATTTTTCGTTTGCTTCTTCTCGTCCGTAACACCCAGAACACTAGTTTTCATTTGGTCTACTTTGACAACCCTCGGTTTGCAATAAATTGCTCCCTGAACTGGTTCTTGAAATAATTGGAATGATGAATAATGAATCCAGTGTATTGTTTGGTTCCATTTAGTGTACAACTGTACATTACGTCGTAGACCAATATTTATTTCACTTAAAATGAATTTATTAGTATGGATTGCCTCCTTTTTATTTTTCTTCTATTTTTGGGCTGGGAGTTTGCACTTCATCCTTATAAGTCATAACCTTCTTCCTTGTGTGCTGAGCAAGTTATATTATAATTTTCCTCGAAATCCTGAGTTGTGGTGCTCTATTAGTATCCCATACTTGCACAAGCATGTACAAATGTACAATCGTGTTTTTTTTAAGTGGAGCCGTGACAGACAAACCTTTTTCATTATCAGTTGTAACTTCTAAGTATTAGTACCTATTTTCAGCATTAGTTTGGCTCAAATCAAGCAAAGATACATCGTACTATTTCAAAACCTAAGAGACCTCATTCTTCTTGTGTTGTCTTTTTACTTCCAATCACACCTTAAATTGTCTTTTGTTTTTGTAATGTCATAGTCGATAGCAATTTTGTGTAATGGATAAGAGATCCCTTGAATGTGTTTTAGTGGCATGAAGCCCGGTAGTTTTACTTCATTCTTTTCTCTTTTCCTCTCTTTCAACACTTATATAGATTTCTGATTTAATGTGTATCATGTCAATGATTATAGGCCCTTATAAATCCTTCTTAAACTTTGTTTTTAAATATGTTCGTCCATGTTTTCCTTATCCTATCTGCTTTAAAATTTCCTTAGTCTTCAATTCTACTTCTTGAAATTTCTGTGGGCATAGTCTGTAATAATCCGAGACAGTAAATGTTTTGTTGGTAAAAAATGTTAAATGATATGACCTCTGAAAACTAAAAAAGGTTGTTTTTTTTTTTTGTGAAATAAGGGAGGGAAGGAGAGGAAGCTTCTCTGTGTTTGTTTTTGGCCCATGCAAAGTTTTAGGGGATTTTTCTTTTCCCCTCTTTTGATAAATTAATGAATAGGAACAAAAGAGATCAGTGGCGGCTCAACTCTTGTGGAGGCCTCAAGCCAATTTTCAAATTGAGGCCTTCTTATACAAGGATAAAAAAAATTGAACTTAAAAATGTTTCTCTTGAGGCTTGAACTCAAGACATTTGGGCTTCATATGAAAATTAAGTCATATGATCTACCAACTTACCAAAGCCAACTTAATGCTATACATTTACATGGTATTGTATATATAGAAGTTTCAACTTGAGGCCTAAAGCAAGTGGCTTTAGTTGCCTTACCCTTGAGCCGGCACTGAAAGAGATAAGGGTTAAGTATGGTTCCACATAATGTCAGCACGTTTATTACAGAGTTGCTGTGTGATGGAGGGTAATGTTAATCATCAGTAGTTTTGTAAGTACCATCTTTAGTGTTTGTCAGTGCTACTGCTTTACTTGCCCTGGTGGCCACTTTTAATTGTGCATGTTATTGGAACTGCCTGGCGAATAGGATTTTTGATAGCTGTTTCTGATTGAATCAGTCAGGGACTCAGGCCTGTGGGTTTGTGACTTGATTTAATTGAGTAATACTATCATACAAATTAATCCTTTTGGTAATCCTGTTCTGATTTGAGTTGTTCATAGTGGGTTCATTCTCACACTCCATTTTTTCCCAGTTTCTCATACTTTTCTTAGTCTTGTCTGGATACTCCTTTTGCCCTTGAATTGTCTTTTTGAGGCCCTGTTGGAAGCTGAATTATTTCTGCACTTGGTAGTAGAGTTCACTGCATTCTCATACTCCATTTCATTCTCTTCTGAATTGGGATCCTAGTTGGCGAGGTTAAAACGGCATCTTAGTTTAGTCTAATGTTATAATAATGTATTTAAAAGTGGCTTCATGTGTTTCATGATATTATTAAGTAATTCCATGTTCATAGGAAAGGGGGACACAAGCCGTTGACATATTCCAATAATGCGCTAAACTATATCTCTGTCATTATTTTATGTGTAAATCCATTTTGTCAATACCTTTTCACACTTGATTTATTTTCCTTATAACTTATAGTGGCATTGTTTGGCCCACTTTGCACTGGACGTTTTAATATCCATGTTTTAGCTTTTCACTCGGTTTTCCTTGGCTTATATTGTTTTGAAATGTTTTTTACGCCGTATTTTTGGGAAAAACCTTTTTTTGATGCTCGGCTTCTTACATTCAAGGCTGCATATAACCCGATCTTTCCTCTCTGTTGCTCGGTTGTCCAGATACTTAAATTTAAGGCTACTTATAGGTACACTTCTTTTGTTGGCAATTGGCATGATATACTAGGTGAAGGTGGTGAATGGTGATTGTCAGAGTGCCCATAGTTTCATTTATTTGGCCGTGTTAGTGCTTTGTAGAGCCTGCTTTGCTTCTTCTGTTGCAAATTATATATGTTATACTCAACTCAAGATTAAATTGGATGATTTGACGATTGGCTAAAGCAGTAGCTTACTAGCTTGAACCAAACAATAATTTCTGATTTCTACAATATCTACATTTGGAAGCTACATCTGCATTATGACCTGGTTCACTCTGCCCAGAGGGCACTATCTTGCTGATCTATGAATTACAGCTTGGATTTGGAAGACAGAAGTCCTGAAACTAGCTATTGGCCCTGTAGCATCGTACCAAATCTTCACGTTCTAATGGTGCTATGTTTATGATGGTCGCTTGGGGTAACATTAGTGGTGGGTCAGGCCGTGATGAACTAGCTTGATCGCAGCCAACAATTTTCTGACATGTCTCAATCAAGCAGTCCCTGCAGGTTGGGCATGAGGAATGAGAATTGAGCCACTTATCAATGCACCGGACATGAAAGCCATGCTGACATTTGGGTAGCAGCCTAACTTTTTCTCCCATAGCAAACTCTGACAAACATATGACACACTCTGTGTCAAGACCTGGGAGCTTTAGGTCCGGTGAATAACTTACTACTGCAAAGGTCTTTAAAGCTTTTTTCTTAATGCCTGTGTTTGCTAGCCGGGCAGAGGGGTCAGTGTTATCGGACTCTGATGTTGAGGCGAAACTCGAGCATCTTATAGCACACTTGATTATGGAATTTAATCCCAGTGAGCATATTAAGGCACATAAAAGGACTGAGAGAACCATTACAACATTGGCATCAAAGCCATTGCTGCCACCGTAAGGCTCTGTTGGGTCCACTGGGCTGGTTGACGGGGGTGGCGTTGCAACTGTTGGTGGAGTTTGGTAAAGAGGGTTGTGCAGTAGCATCCTTCTGGAGTAATGGAGGTTCAGTAACTCTTTGTAGAGTAGAGAAGAGAGTGTTGAAGTAGACATGGTTTCTTTCTTTTGTTGGTTTGAAATGTGTAAGTGGTCAAGTACACAGGGAAATGAGGGTAGCCTTAGTTGATTGTGTTTTGGAAGAATATATAGAGGTGGAGGTAAGGTGTATGGTAAAGCCTTGATAGGTCCACTAGTAAGGATATAACTGGCCCCCCTTTTCTTCTTTGTGTGTGTGTGCTGTCCAATATAACCTTCTTCCTTTTAGAATTTGCCCCTAGTATTCCGTAATAAGATTATTCAAATGGTTTGAGCTCCTTTGGAGGAAATGTTTTTTATATGGTTAATTTGAAGGAAATGTTGAACAGTTTGAATATCCCACTAAACTGGTATGGTACCCCACCCACTAAAGTCATTAATGGATTTTCTTATCAAGATGGGTCCTGCCCACTTTCTTATAAAGGCAAAATGTTGCCATGTGGAAATTTTTGTTTCTGATGAACCATATCTATCTCCACGCTATTGGGTCCCTCTGTGCCTAGGAAGGGTGTGAAGAGATTTCCTTCTTTGTGACAAGGATTTAACAACACCCTTTTTTTTGGAGATGAGAAAGGTCGCCATCACACAATTTTCAAGCTTTGAATTGTGATAATTGTTCTCTGCTTTTAGTCTAGTCTAAATTAATAGCATTTCAGTTATTTTCTCTCAGTTGAATGCTTGATCGCTATCTGTCAATTACATGGGTACGACTGATATATGTCTGCCTCTCTGACTAAGAGTAATCAATTTATGTAGAGCTAGAGTTTTGTTAGAAACATTGGATGATATGCTATGGCATGATATGCTAAGGGGTTTTGTTGCATACTTGCATCTACCTTGTTGCTTTCTTTCTTAGACATGGTCGTAAAAGATAAGATTTTCTGAGTCAGTCTAAAATCTAAAATAGACCTTGTCCTGGATTCATTGTCATTTTTTTCACAAGCCTGCAAACTGATATTGAAAGCAGACTTTTAGGGGATACTTGCCCTTTTGCTTCTTTGAAGGGAGACCTTGATTCTAGAATTTACTGAAGCTAAGAACATGGTCTTTGCAGTTTATAACCTTTACAGCTAGATTGAAAACCAAGTTTGGATATTGCTTAGTACTCCATCTTTATAACTTATTATCCCCTGCATACACAATCACTTATTTCTTGAGTGGTTTTTCTGATTAGGCAACTAGAAAGTTCATCGACATTTGAAGTTGAAAGGTGAAGATTTTAGGCAGACATATGTTATTGTCATGGCATTATTGATGATTACGGCGAGAGAGTAGAGACCGGTGATTCTGCCGGTACTCAACAGATTGAGTGATGGTAGGTGCAGAAGGTTTGGGGGGCATGGTGGGGAACGCATCAGGTTAGGCGTACTGTCATATGAAATGGTGTGTTGTAGCAAATAGAGGCTCCACAGGTCATGCAAAGGGGTAGAAAAAGTGTTACACTGGTCGGAACAGGTAGAAGGAATGCATATAATGGAAGTTGAGGAAAATGGTGTGGAGACATTTGGCTATTTTTATTGCCTTACATATCACTCTCGTATACCTCCTGAAAAATTTATGGTCTCGAATCTGAAACGGCCCAAAGGTTGTCAGGACCCAAGTGGACCCAACCCGTCCCGCTTGACTGCCAACTCTAGACTTATGCTGTATGCTCTTTTTTTCCTTTTGTATGGAAGAGGGGTGGGGGAGGGTGGGGGGGGGGGGGTTTATATATTTTGAACGACTAGAAATAATTTGTTTGAAGGTTGTTTAATTTCTTGGGTGCATCACTGGCTCTCCTGCCTCCTGGTGACAGTTATATGATTGTGGCTTGTTTCATACTTTAAACAAGAAATATAGCAAAAAATCTATGTTTTTCCATTTTTTCTGAAGCTCTTCAAATAAGATAGAAAAAGGGATGGCTAAATACTTCTTCTCCCTTCAATAGTAGTTACGCAACTGAGTAATATTGTCGTGGTTTGGGGTTCTGGTAAAACTGTTGAAGCCAATATTTATTGCTTAAATAGCGTCTTGCACTTCTCGTTCTCGATTGCAGCTCCTACTATATTAGTCTTTTGAGGTGCTAGATCTCCAAGGGTTGGTGTTCTCTTGTTTTATTTTATTTATTTATTTTTTTTAATTAATGTTTTTATACAACTTGTGCTTGAAGTTCGATTCTACTAATCTATTCTATGAGTTTAAAGTAGTTTGATGTAATCATCTATACTTCATGACGAACTCGGTTGGATTTAAATATCTGATACATGGCGCTTGCCTGCTTCCTAAAATTGCTCATATAGATATCACTATTAGAGTTTACATCAATCTTTCTGTCAATTCAAAGTAAAAGGGCTGCCATTTGCTTAGCTTGGTTCAAAAGTGTGATTACAATACGCAATTTGCTTAAGTAGGCTCAAGAGCAAATCTAAGTAGCGAGGTCTCTCCAAAGGATCAAAAGAGAGATACACTGCCTAGTGTTTTTTCCACTTTTGTGGTTTTATAGTCTTGCGAGTTGCTGTTAAATATGGTTAGCTTAACTCGAAGCTGACAATGGGGCGGATTGAGTTGATCACTAGTAAATCGTTCATGTTAGGCCATGTCAAACTTAAAAATTCAGTTAAATTTTTGGCTTTTACATCGAGTTAGTCAATTATCTGATTCTTACAATATCTGATGTGGTGAAAAATCAGAATAGTTTAACCCAACGGATCAGTCCGTCCCGTTTTTATCAGGGTTGTTCGAGTTTGGCAATTTTGAGTCATGCACATAATATGGGATCTTTGTAACTATTTTTGATCAGGTTCGGGTTAACCAAAGAGTCGAGCCCAGATTTACCAAGTCTAGTTGCCTTGATGTGTTATTACATGTCACACCTTTGGAGTGTCTTTTCAATTTCGCTGGATATTGTAAGATCGTATTGCTCAAAAGATAATGCAAGAATCAAAGTGGGGAATGTCTCTGATTGCCGCTCTGATTTGAGATAGCAAGAGAGGAACGAGGATGGGCTAAGTGTAAAGTGAAAAGGCGGAGCTCTACCACTGTTTTGTCTAACTTTTGAGTGTAACTTTTTTGTGTTTCTGATAATTATGCAATCAATGCAATGGATGAAGGAAGCCATGAGAAGGCTCTTTTCAACTGAGAAAAAAAGGAAACGAAAAGAAAAGAAATGATATCTGGGTCCCTTATGAATGGTGCTCTTCAAAAACTGAGCTGTACGGACGCAGTCTGCACATGTATATGTTTACATCGATCGTGTATTGTTCTTGGATGTCCAATTTTAACATATGCGTGGCATTCTCTCCTGTACAACATTATTTGTTCAAAATAGTTTAGGAATTGTCTTAATAATTCAGGCTGTTTTTCTGTTGATCCACAAGTGAATACAATTTACAGCGTATGAACCCACATGTAAAAGTAAGATCTACATTGGTAGAGTAATACTCCGTGGTTAGCAAGTAGCATCCAGAGACTTAAAATAAAACTAGTTCAAGTGGTTAAAGTTCTCTTGTACCCATTATGAGATTTTCATTAACAATTTTGTGCGCATATTCCTCTGACTCAAAGTGACAGAAATCTCCCACAATTGCCCATGGGATGGTTTGAACCTTTGACCAAGATGAATCTCATCTGCCACCTTAACCAGTTGAGCCAATCCAGATGAGTCATTTGTGTTATACATTGTAGCTTTAATCATGTATCTAAATATCAGACATGAAAAAAGTTTCCTATATTTCCAATAGAAGTAAGACATATATTCTTCCTTTTCCTTGTAATTTCCACAAAATAAGAAACTTTACACACTTTTTTTCTATATAAAGCACACATTATCTTCTCAAAAAGCAGTAATAGTAGAGAGGAACAAGAGATAAAGGCACAAGGAATTGAATGATGTGCACGGTGCACTACTGATCCACCATTTTACCAACAAACAACGCTATAGGGCTACCGTAAAGCATTTTGGTTTAGTTTGCCTATTGTAATCAAGAAGGTAAAAGAAAGTCGACCAAAGAGAGTCACCCTTGACATGTACGAAGTACAATTTTTGGTTTCATGACCAGTATTATTATCCAACTCAATATAAGATTACACTTGAATATTTTGCTAATTAGTACTCCTGTTGTTTTTAATAGTATATAATTCTTTTTCACATTTTACCACATATTACATTGACCATTAATGACTTGTGATATAATTTTTTTTAAAAATTGTGACGATAGATTTGTAACAATACATGATAAATTTAAATAATTATTCAATTATATATTTGACATTTTTAATAATCAAATGTGTACTCTAAAAAAAAAAAGAGTAGCTAGGAGTTGGAGTTGGAATGAGAGTTGAAAACCCAATAGATCAAGTTCTCTTATTTGTTTTATTGGGAATGAAAGTTATACTCCCCTGGTCTATTATCAGGGTTGAGCTAGTAATTGGATTTGACTATTTGAGAATTAAATGTCAAATATAAATTTACTAAAATAACTTTACACTTGAACTCTCGTTAATCCGTTTGACCTATCCACTTTTCTCACTTAAAAAGATGTAATCGTAAATTTAATTATTTTATTTCTAATCCCAACTCCACATGTCAAACATGAGAATGAGAATCTAATTAGTTTTTGATAAATTGTCACTGCCAATTCCTAGTCCCAACTCTCGTTCTGATTTTCGTAACTATATCAAATGAGATGAGACGGAATATATAGTGTGAACCTTATGACATCGCAATTCGCAAGTAGCCCAGGAGGGAAAAAGTGAAAAAGCTTCTTGCAATTTGTTGATCTGATTATCATGATAAGTTAAGGTGACTCAGAACCCGCTACCATGTAACAAAAAATGAATCTACAAATATCAGGGCACAAGATCCTTATCGGTTATGCTTGGCAATTGGGAGAAAAACTACT
This sequence comes from Corrigiola litoralis, assembly GCA_901111285.1. Taxonomy (NCBI): domain Eukaryota; kingdom Viridiplantae; phylum Streptophyta; class Magnoliopsida; order Caryophyllales; family Caryophyllaceae; genus Corrigiola; species Corrigiola litoralis. Next base: position 5,808 of record CAAKMY010112876.1, on the reverse strand, counting down.
TAAATGTTCCCTAAGCACGAATCTAAGTACTAGTACATGAACGGTATCTCCAAAATTGTCCCATTTGCTACAAGTAGCTAGACGTAAATTTTATTCACCCACCCAAAGTTTGTTTATTTTCTCTCTGGCGGCTGCTTGTATAGGGCGCAAAACTGGTTTTCTGAACATACTTTGTAGTATATATGATAGTGCGCGCTATTGCTTTTAGCAGAAGAACTGGACTATTAAGCGTGAGTAACACCTTGCTTGTCCTTTTCAAAAGCAGAATTATACAAATTTTATCTCCAAAATAAAAGATACTTGAGCCACCCTCACAAAAGTGGGGATGTTTCCTACTGTTTGCTCTCTTTTTGTTTACCATTTCAACATTAAAATGATTAATTAGCCAACATAGTAACAGTTGGTGTATATAATAACCTGTAGAAGTTGCTTTTTCTTTGTGGGTTCTACCAGCACAAATAAGTTATAATGCTGCATGCATCCTTCAGGGCATCTCTTGATAAGACCACATTTTGTGGAGTTCTTTTTTATGATTAACCTTATTGGATAAAGTTTGGGAATAAAGGTAGATGAGACTGTTTACCCTTGGTTAATCAGTTGGTTATGGTATCTTTGACTCATTTGTTAACTACTACTAGTAGTTTCAGCTTTCATAGATACAAGTATTCCCTTTGTTTAGTTAACGACTTAACATTGTCTATATTTCCTCGCATACAACTTGTAAACGTCAACTTTTTACTGAAATGAAGAAGTATGCTCTACGGTCTCATCACAATATATTTCCTACTTATTTAATTAGTTTTTCACTCATGCATATGTTTTCGCTTTGCAATTTGAGTACACTAAATATAGGATGGGCTATCCAAAACTTTTAAGTACTCCGTAGTTAGGTTCCTGTTATTGATTGATCAGAGGGCCTAGCTTCTTCATTAATTATGATGCTACACAGGATCATTGTCAATAGCCTTAAATAGATCGTTTAAGCGTAGATAAAAGCAAATTGACAAGACGAAAGATATGAAGACTTCTGAAGTACTTCTTTCATGTACTGGGCAGGCGTACGTTCAATTCATTCATGTGTTTCACATGGCTCAAGTACTCCGTATGCAATTAGCTAGCTGAAGTGTTCGATCAGCTGTGCTCTAAGACTAAGACTAAAGCTGTGTTTGGTGCCAAATACCAATTGACACTCGCCTACTCGTCTTGAAGCACGTTGTTTACCGAGGATAAGTTGGTGCCATGGCGATGGCGTCTATATTATTAAGTAGATTTGAAAATACGTATTCTCAAGTTTAATTTTAGTCATTTTTTATATTTTTTATGTGTATCTTATAGTGAATTAAATACATCCTACAAATTGAAAATATACAACATTTTCACTCTTTAACACGCACAAACTGTAAAAACTATCAAAAGTACTACACCATATATAAATACTGAAAGATATACAAAAATATACTCGAGAGTACGTAGTAGTCTCGAGTGTATACAATAAGTTTTGAGACACCACAAAAATTTTTAACCTAAGTACTGAAATCAGTTTGCATGGAACATTTAGACCAAATGATTAATTGTATGTAGCTTGACAAGAAAATCAGTTTGTTTATGAACTTATTACTGACTTAATATCTAATTATTGGTTATTTTACAAGGAGGAGAATTCTATAGCTTATTGACTTGATGTCTGATGTTTATGAATAAGTTTGTTTTCTATTCTGCCGACTTCTGAACACTGTTTATGAACAGTCTAGCCCTTATTGTCCAAGGACTCTCAAAAATGACAAATGAAACTTGATGTGATAGCTTAATTAATTGAGAGGCTCCTAGCTTTTGAAGTGATTAAGAACTTGCAAGCACTAACTTGGTTCAACCTTTAAGTGTCCATCAAGTATTACGGAAGATGCCAAAGCAAAGCAAATTACATTAGTTTGTGTATGAAAGGGCATATTCGAATTATTGAAGAAAAGATATTCATAGACATAGCAAAGTTCAATAATCGTTCTTTTGGGAGCATACATGCATTATTATTAGGGCACTAATTCAGATGGGACTAGTTATCAAGTCCTATAGGCCGGAACGTGAATAATTAATGCTATATCACACTAGAGAAAACAAGAAGTGGCAATCAATTTTGGACACAAGAATTTAAGGAAAAGAAAGGGATTGAGTGCAGTATGGTTTGGACAGCTAATCAGTAATCAGTTAATCACTCTCCTAGACCAACTTAAGTGGAAAAGTGCAAGTGCTATGGGGCCCATTTAGCGCCTAACTAGGTGGAAAAGTTCCCCTTCCACAGCATTTTGACATTCCATTACTTTGAGCATTTAGATGTTTTGTACTCTGGATCATTGGATGTCTTAAGCCTCCTGTACATGGGAAATGTGCACATGATTAGAGTTGAACTCACAGGTGATGATACAGCTTGCGCTGGAGTAAGATTGGTTTAGTAATTGGGCATCCGACCTATTTGAAGGTCAGGGTGATGAGCTATGAGTTTTTTTCCATTTGATTGAAATGGAATGACCGAATAAAAGAGGAATTACTAATTTATACGGAGTATAGTTTAGAGGGATTTATAGGACGTGATGTTGTTTAAAATTACGAACCATACGTGACCAAGCCACCCAAAGTACATCTTCCCAAAAAATATTACATAGATTGCGATCCGGAGCATGTAAAATCACCATCTTATCCGAGTACTTAACTCCTCTATTAGCAAGCTAGTCAGCCGCCTTGTTTTCTGTGTAGTGTAATGAATTTTCACTCTACCATTCATATAGACACCCACTTTTATATGACCTATTTAAGTTTTACTAGGATGAAGCTTTTTTTTCTTTTTTGACAAGAAAACTTTTGTTTTTTTTAATGGAACTAGAATGAAGCTTTTTCTAAAAAGTACTATGTTAAACATTTCCTTAAGAGGAATCCAGCAAATGTTTGTAGGCATCCTAAAAGTATCAGTTCACGATTCAATCATTTGTACAAAAAAGGATTAAAGACAAAACATATGAAAGATGGAGAAATGTTAGTGACTCTTTGGTAACAGCCTTACAGCCAGATATGAAGTACAGTATCAATCATTTGTACACAAACTAATAAAAATGTTACAGAATGAATCCTGATGCTGAGAATTCCTTCTTAAGTACTAAGATTCATGCTCTCATTGTCTTGGAACTTGGAAGTGTTAGAACTTGCTAACTCTCAGCAGTTTGTTCCCTGTAATTTCTGACCATATTTTCCCTGTCCAGTGGCGCAATACTTACAGTAATCACCTCTTCTGTAACTCCCACAGAAGATGCTGATGAGCTTGCTTGGTGATTATCAACACATCCAATGATCTTCTGACATGTCTCAACCAAAGACTGTCTACAAGTAGGACATGAACTGTGAGAGCTTAGCCACTTATCAATGCATTTAACATGAAAACCATGGTTGCATTTTGGCAAAAGTCTCACTCTTTCTCCTTCTTTAAACTCTGACAAGCATATGACACACTCTGTGTCTAACCCTTGAGTCTTCCCCTCCTTTGAGTACTTGATTACTGGAAATCTCTTCAACGCTCTCTTATCCACCCCACTACTTAGTTTCTGCTGGTTGATCATGTTTAGGTAGTAATTAGGCTCTCGGGTGAGCAAAAACGAGCACTTAAGTACGCACTTTATTACGGAATTTATGCATAAGGAACATATGACTGCGCATATTAAGACTGATAGGACCATGACTACATTAGCATCAAAACTATTTTTGCCATGGTTCGACAAGGAGTGGAGTTGGACACTAGGTGATGGTGCTGGTGTTACTGGTGGTAAGTGGTAAAATGGGTTGTGGAGTAGCAACCTTCTAGAGTTATGAAATTGTGTAATGACTTCTTGTTGGAGTGAAGGAAAGGAAGTTGAAGGCACCATGTTGTACAAATTTCAAGAGATGTATAATGTATGAGAAGTTGGTAGTGTTTGCTCTGTAGTGGTGGCTAGAATATGTGTGTATATATAGTGTATGAAAAGTTCACAATAGATTTACTAGATTCTTTCCTTTGAGTGCCATGTTGCAGTTGTTGCTATGAGTTTTGTTGGTCCATCTTTATCCTTATGCTGATATAGTATATTAAGATTTTGGACTGTAGCGTCTAATTTAACTTATTCAAACAAAAGTCTCGTTAGAGTGGACTAATATCATGAATAGAGTTAAGCCATACAATTGGAATTCTATATACTAGGAATTTAATCAAAATGGGCCCTGTCCATTTTCTCTGTAGGCAAAGTTGTGCAGGAGACTGAATGGGTTGATCTGAGTTGGCCGCTAAGACTTTATATAGTGTGGCATGCTTGGTGCATGTGACCTGTGTAATCTGCATTTAGTGGTACATCTAACGATCCTTTCAGAAAACTACAGCCCATTCACAGACCACATTACGGAGTATGTATTATCTAGTGGAAAACTAGTGTCTTGTTCAGCAGCAGAACTTTCTTGTATGCTGCTTATCTAACGATACTTTTTGCATTTAGTGTCTTGTTCTAGCTTCTTTTTGGATGTTTGTAAATTAAAGCTGTTCTCTTGGATTTTCTGATAAAGCAATAGGTTAGTCGATGTTACTTCTCTAGGGGCTAACACTAATGGGGTCCTAGACTTCTTGCTGGAAGTTCAATACTAATTTTACTATATACATCAGGCTCTCCCATATAGGTTATAAGGGATTCAAACGAAACTCTGAAATTACGGCCATAGCTCTGCTCTCAAAACAATTACATTGAACAAGAATCGTAGTAGTCACATCTTCGTACATAGTCAGACTCGAATATTGCTACTTGAGCTTTGAACATTGATTTCTGCCCACGGAAGTTGCAGTTACTTGATAATAAGTGGAGCAATAGGAAGTCAACTTCCAGCATCGAGGTAGCTCAGGCCCAGGCAGCTAGGGAACTGAATGGCCGCATGTCAGTTCCTTAGCGGAAGAAGAACAAGAGGTTTTGGTGCTTCCTTATATGGAACTAATTTGGAATCTTTCGCAGATGTACTTCGTAAACTCTAGTTTCGTGTACTTAATCCTGGATCCTGAGTCGCCAGCCAGTTCGTTTGATCTAACGGTCTGCCTCCACAGAAATGTGAAATATAAGTTCTCATGAAAAGATTGAGTATCAACTCTCGTGAAAAGATTGCATTTGTAAGATTCATAGAGTGCTCCAGTACTGCACATGTTGGGTAAATTTGCATCAGCTGACAGCAACTACAATCCAAACTCAAAGTGAACTTAATTCGGACGATCCAAACTCAGTGTAAGACTTGATTAGAAAAGTGAATTACTAGTAACAAGGGAGACAAAAGTGAAATGAACCTTCTTGTAATTTGTTCATGGTGAGTCACATGATCACATCCTGCTCAAACTAACATAATCTAACAAAAGCATTTGCTTACATACTCCTGCTGTTCTGTTTGGAGTTTGCGAAACAACATTAAACATTTATATCTTCTTATTTTTCTATGAGATAATCAAGATCGTGAAGTCGTTCCGCGAAATAATTAGTAGTACTTTACATCATGGTAATGTCGTTAATCAGCCTTAGTTAGTGTTTGCTTTAAGTAGCAACATCTCAATCTAATTCTATCCAATGGAGCTTACTCCTCTTGTTGGAAGTCAATTAAAGGCATCATTATCTATTTGATTTATCCTAGGACAAGGACCTTTCTCAGTATCTTATATATATATATATATTAGTGGGTATGAACCCAATAGTTAGACATGTGGCAAGTAGACACACGTGGCATGACACATGGGAAGTAAACACCCTATAGTTGAGTGCCATGTGTCAT
>CAAKMY010112865.1:471-20235 GCA_901111285.1 Corrigiola litoralis | reverse complement strand
TAGATGACATCCTCTTTTAAATATTCATCTTCAATGTTACATTATTCAATATCCATTTTTTGAAGAAAAATTCATGAGAATTTTTCAAAGGGCACACTAATCCGACGTAATCAAATTCAAAAGATATAAAAATTAAGAAAAAAAAATTTTAAACTTAATAATATTTACATAAATTAGTATTCATTTGCCATTTATGAAAAAGAAATATTTTTCTAAATGTAAAATACTTGACATTTGGTTATTTTAGAAGGTTTGAGCTTAAAGAAAACAAGAAATAAAATATTTTTCGAAGTTTTTAATAGAAAAAATAAGAAAAACAATTGAAAAAATAATACTTTGTAGATATCTTTGCTTGTATAGACAGAGAAAAAATAATTTTATTATGACTTAACTGAATATGTAATATTTATTGAGGTTTTGGTCACAATTTGGAAAGATTCAATCACTTGAAGGTACGTGATGGAATGTTTTATCAAGTTTGGGCACAAGCTGGAAAACAGACCGGAATTTCCCATAATATTTTCTTAGATTTCCATTATAAAGAGAAGTACTTGTATAATAGCTTGTTTACGTAATGTTTGTCCATCAAATTTTGATAAAACATTATGGTTTTAAGTCAAACCTCGAAAACTTGGCCTTGCATCGTGCAGGGAGTACCACTTAACCACACTCAAGTAGCAGCAAACATTAGCAAGCACCTAAAGTACTACAGATATACCTCAGACAAACAGACTAAAAAATCAACTTTATTATGAATAAATAAAACTCATTCTTACCCACATCTGTACAGGCTGATTAAAGTGAATTTCAGCAAGATATTCCATCTCGGGGTCGGCTCTGACCCATAACAAGGGGGATTCTGTACTGCAAGAACATTACATGTAACTCAGATATAAAAAGGGTGAGTAGTCTTTGACTCTTGCGGTATCATCAGAATTAGAAAGATAAAGTACCCAGAACGTATGTCCACAGCTGTAACGGCATCACCATTATCATCAGAGCCATCAGGTCTGGAACCCTTCTTAGGCTTTTGAAAGCGTTTAGCAGCAAGTCTTGAGTGGCATTTTATTTCTAACAGCTGCCAAGCATCACCAGCCATGGGTAACAGATGGTCGTGTGTACCGTCAAGCTCGTGAACCTTGATAGTCATCATGCCAGGCCAGCCACCATCAGCTTGATTTTCGGAATCAGCATTACCATACAGTGTGGATGAAGTCATAGCTGTACCATCAGTACATTCCCGAAAAGCAGCCAATTCAACCATATTTTTACGTTTGTTGTAGGAAAATCCCATCCTTTGACCACAAAAGTTTGCTATGGTTCAGAAGAAATAGAACAAAACAATGATGCAAATAGAAGAACACGAAAACTAAAAAGCAGTGAGAAAGGGCACTAAAGCAGGCGATGTATACCTTAGGATGGGGCAGCCACAAATCTCTACCCAGCGATGGAAAAATTCTTTAAGAAAGGGGCGCTCGAGATTGCCAACCTTATTGGCATAATGGCGAAACTGTATGAGAGTAGCCAACAATCAGATAAATACCTAGACCGTTCTACCCAAAAAAAACCAGACAAAAGTACAGAGAATAGCAGCAACTGTAAGCAAAATAAATGAACCACAGCATAAAGCGGGGGGCATAGGGGGCTACACTTACTGAACAACTAGAACCTTTCAGAGAAAGATGAGCTTAACAGCCAAAGAAACTACATCAATGAGCCAGATATTGTTACCTCCTTGGTACTAAGTGTCCTCAGTGAGCGAGAATCACCTTGAGCACGAGAAACTATTGTTCGTAAAATCTGCAATTGGAAAACAACATTAGTACACCTCCCCAGAAATAATTTTGGACAACTTTTACTAATGGTACGACATACGAGATAAAAGTGCAACATTACAAATCAAGCCATCCTTTAAGATACAGCTAATAAAAGAAATTGCATGCCATGTTGTCAATTAACTTGGACAAGGAAACACCCCAATAGAGGCAAAAAAAAGCACTCTAACCAATAAATACTCCTGGTCAGATGCTCAGCACCTAACAAACCTACAATTAATTCCTTTCATCCAAAAATATCCAGAGAATAGCCATAAACGCCACCTGCGATAGACTTTGACCTTACCCACCAAATTTTCAAAACAGCAAACAACTTTATCAACAGAAACGAACCAACCTGCAATGCAAGGAAAAATGGCTCCACATTTATTATTACTAAGGCATAGACACACACATTGAAAGATAAGCGCTTGTAAGTCTGTCTTTTCTCAACATTATTAGGGACCGTTAGGTATGTGGATTTCAGGAAAGAAAAAGTGAACATAAGCCGGCCCTATAAAACTTTGCCCTCTATTCCACTTTCAAGTGTTTGCTTGGCCATTTCTGTCACTCCCTTCCTCCATGTTTCATGGTCAAACTCCAGAAGACTCCTTTACAACCATTCCCCACCCTCCCCTTGATATTTGATAATTTCTCTTTTTTGGGTTTTGGACCACATCCATACCATGACAAATGACAACTACCGCCACTCCCTCACCACCTTCTTGGTTACCCACCACTAACAACCCACCTGGACCCACCACCACAGCTATCCACGCCACCGATCCACCACTGTCGCTGCCACAAGCCATGGCCACCAGCCCACCAATATAAACTAACCCACCAACACAATCTCTTATACCAACCACCACAGCGCACTACCTCCACAGCAACCGCCATCTACCACCTGCTGGAACTTATCGTACCCATAGCAGAGCGTGACCAGCCAAATCATCAATTTGCTTTCCCATTTTGCACCAACTTCACCACACTTAGTCATCCTCAACCAAACGCCACCAAGCTTTTTCGACTAGATACGGTCGTAAAGAGGTAGGAGTTAGTCACATAAGGCCCACTTGAGAATCTATGTTCGTCTCTGACCACCATAAGACATGGCATGGCGTCGCTATGGGGGTGAACTGTTTGGCTGAGAGAGCGTTGGCAGGGACAGAAAGGAGAGAGATTGGTGGTTGGGGTTTCATTTCCATCCAACCAAACACATGAGGTCATTTTGATAAAATCCTATCCTTTCTCTCTATTCCCTTTGTTGATTCCACTCGCTTTTCCTTGAAAGACCAAACGGCCCCTCATGCAACCTGCCATGATAATTTCGTACCCTTATGCCTCCCTAAAGTAATTCAATGAATCTGCAAATACTCCATAAGATACCTAGACGGCTAGACCTTATCCACCGGATCTGCATAACAGCAAACATTTTCAACAAAAAGGAATCAACAAACAATGCCGGATCCTCACTACAAAGGCATAGGACACAAACATTAGGAGGTAAGCACTTGTAAATCTGTCTTTTCTCATGACTATTAAGCCTATGCAAACACGTAGTCCACACTCTACATTGAAGACTCAATTGTCTTTAGGTATTATATGAGAACTTGGAATTGATTTCAATATCCAGAATTCAATTCTTTGAAATTAAATTCTATAATCCAATTCCACTTCCGATTCCAATTCAAATTCCAAATTATTGTGTGGGGAACACATGGAATTGTGATGTGGAGTTTTTAGTCTCTTCAAAACCTTGTAAAATTCAATTCAAAATATTCAAACAACCCACTCCTAATTTAATATTGAAAATTTGTTGAGAAGACACCAAGCCACCGCCACCAGCCCAAACCCTAACCCTAAATCGCACTAACCGCCGACACCACCATCTCCTCCTCCGGGTACTCCATCATGCATCGCCATGCTCAACCACCCCACCTTCCTCCACCTCGAACCCAAGTTCTCCCGCCACTTCCACTTCCTCAAAGGCTATTACTCCCCACTTCCTCTCGCTGCCTTCCTTGTTGCCACCAACTTCGTTGGCGCCTCCACCATGTTAGTCAACTCAGTCGGCTCTCCCATCATCGGCCCTAGCGTCCTAGATCACAACCCCTATGGCAAGACCACAGCCCCTACGGCAAGTTCCTTGTCAGTGCTGCTGCATGCGTCGACTACATCAATAGACGAGTGTCGCTGTCGTGGAATGTCCTCCGCCAATGGTGTCGGGGTTTTGTGCCATCAGGACTTCGCTTTTCTGGTTTGTCGATTTTCTCCAGAAGAAATCAAATGCATGTAAGTGGTTTGTTGGTTTTAATTTGATGACTAGCAGTTCAAAGAAAGAGAGGGAAAGGGGAATTTAAATGATAGGGCTGGGGGGGAGGAGGTAGAATTGAAATGGGTAATTAATAAGGCTTGGAATTCACTTAGAATTGGCCCAACTGCCATTCCAATTCTTTGGAGTGCCAAACATCGAAATTGGGTCAATTTTGGAATTGAATTCCACTTCCATGTTCCCAAACATGCCATTAGGAACTTTAGCTTTCCAAAAACAATTAGAGAGAAACTAATAGTAAATCTTTAGTCATGATTTGTTGGTAAATGAAGGTGCAAGGGAAAACATCTTCAGGAGAACTAGTTTGATGACTGAAACAAGATAGATTGACGTTGTTCCTAGCTAGCCATTCTACAAAGTGGCAGCAACAACAGATATGTGTCTCAATGACCGGGAATTTATACAAGAAAATGGGACCAAAATTTTAATTTAAGGTTGGAAGAATGCAGAAACATTTTACTTTTTAACAACTGTGTCAATATATAGTTCCCTAACAGTAACAACAGATAAAAGTTTGTTGCAAGAAATCTGAGGAAACAACTCTAACAAATACAAGACTAGATGATCTATAGAAAACTATTGCAACAGTCTCAAGCCTTACCCCCTTAAACAAGTCCGGACCCATCTGCTTTTCCAACATTTGAAGAATTGCCACCTGCGAAGAAAGATATCAATAGAGCTGCAAATGTGTCTTGTCTAGCATACACTGTCAGAATTACTTACAGACTTCCAAGAGCGTATTCTGCCATAAAGACCAATGGACTGGGTACCATATAGATCTTTGGGAGAACTAGAAGGGCTCAAAGTCGTTGTACCACTATCATCAGCCTTGCAAACAGCACAATTTGCCTGCATTCCATGAAAGCACTCAACTTAACTAGACCATTGTACTTAATTTCAAGCAGGAGTCCCTCACCTACTAAGAGATGAATGACAACACGAAGATAATAATTGAAGCATTCAAGAGGATGAAGCCTCACAAGTCGCTATGTTTTCAATTAGCATGTCCATAATATACATAATCTTGAAGTCACATAAAAATGAGTGATACAGGAAAACAAAATCAAGAAAAAATTGTTAGTCATGCATATAGCATGCCCAAGTCGGCATGATTCTTCCTTTGCTTCCACTTTTCGAGGATGCAGCTTCATAAAATCAGGAAGAAGGAAAAAAACAGCCCGAAGATAGAGAAGCACACCTTGTATCTTCTGTAGCGTGCTTCATTATTCCCCAGAAACTCTTTAACAAATATATCAGTCAGGAAACCAGCAAGACCCTCAATCAACCACTCTGTCAACATAGCAAAAGAGTTCAAGCCGAAACTCTGTACCCATATCAAGTAGAATGAAATTTAGTAGATGCTACCTACCATCATTTGGTGTCTCAGGTGTGATATATACACCAAACCACTGTTTAGCAAGAGCATAAGAGAGCTTAATCCTCGTGTCTATTGTCTGCACCATATAGTAAATCATCAAGGTTAGCACAAAAGACAGGTTCTATGAGAACAATTACGTGCCTTATAGCAATTGAAGAAGAAACGAATAACAACTTGCCGCACAAAAAGAACAACTATTTTTAAATAAAATCAAAGCAGTAAAGAACAAGGTGTACTTGTGACTGATGAATTATAAAATGACCAAGATAAGCAAAAGGAATCCCCTTAAACGCACCTGCTAACTTGAACCATCAAGAGGCCAGAAAAATAAACTGAACCCATACACAATAAAAAAGGTAAGCAAACCGTCAAACACACGAAAGTTACACTTCACCCCAGTTTAAAACCTTCCCAAAGCAACTTCCCCTCCTTGTTCTTTCCAAAACCCACAAGCCAATTAAGAAAATATCCACCAGTGAGCTAGGACAGACCCGTTGTACTTGCATCTCTGGGATACCAAACAGCTTACACCAAAGGAATATGCAACATCACAATATAGAAAAAGATGGGCCCCTTACCTACTGCTCTTCCAACACATACAACACACATCCAGACTAAGAGCAGAACCAAACTCATTCACCAGTAATCCTCCTGAAAAGTACAGCAGCAAGATTGCACCAGTGTAGGAACTTTCGACTTCCAATCCTATTCAACACAGAACTAACATTTATGGAAGGCTCACAAAACTAGGCTAATTCACATCATTTGTCAAGGTAAGTTCAGAATGAGGCAATGGTTTCAACATATTTTTTAGCACCCTTCCAATTTACTCCATACTTCTATCATATTTCCAAGGAGGACCCAACAAAAAATGACATGCATCCATCGGATATACATCACATAGCTACTGATCATTGTAAGGAGTAAGGACCAATAGAATTGATATAGAGGCTTGTTTGTTTATCTTCAACTCACCCCCACCACTTAGGCTCTGTTTGGTTAAGGGGAAAATGCCAATGAGGAAAATGGTTTTCTATTTTTTTATCTAAAGTGGAAAACTTGGGTGGAAGATCACCTCCCAATAATTGGAATGCCCCATTTTCCTCCTTCCCATTCTTCCCCCATAATCCCACCTCCCTTTCTCTCTTCACTCTCCTCTCTCCTTACTCCTATTTCCTCTATCTCCTCTCCATATTCCCCTTTACAACCAAACAAAGGAAAATATAATATGAACTCAATTTCCTCACGAAAAATGTTTTTCCATGGAAGATGATTTTCCTGTAAACCAAACAGAGCCTTAGCCATCGAGCGAAGCTAGTACAGTTGAGAGTATCATTTCATCCTCAAAACAAAGGGCCCTAGGAAGGGGGAGAATTTACAAAGCATCTGTTTGACCACGGGCACTTCTTCTTATCAAAAGATCACTTCAAATTATCCTTCCAACTTTTGATCCCCAAATCACATATGTTATCATCAAATGAGTTTTAGGGTTAACCTAGACAAACCCAATATCTGAAAATTTCTTCATCTAGCTTCCAACTGTTATAATTCTTCTGTCTTCTTAAAGTGCATACTTCAATTGATTTGGACTATGAGATTGCGTACCTGACGACCCAATACGAGGAGGAATTGTGAACAATACGTAATCATTAATAATGCAAAGGGAGCTGTTCGAGCTTGGTAACCCTGCTTACATAAGACTAGAGTGATAAAAGCGTCGTGAAATCTGAGAAATGAAATCCCAAGAACCAGGAAAAGTATTAGTTAGGGTCCCTACCAACAAATCCCAATCATTGTTCTTAAAGCTATGTTACTTGGACTCTTGCAAGAGTATCGGATACGACTCGAGTATCGAGAATCCGACACTCATTTTTCAAAATTTAGCGATTCGTCGATACGGCCAAAGGAGTGTCTTGACTACTTTTGTCGACACGGATACGACTCATCAAAAGTGTCGTTAAAAGTATCCGACACGTATCCATTATACAAATAACGCTTTTTAATGTTTAAAATATTACTGAAATTAAGTCCTGAGGAAGTATAATATTCAAAATATTACTAAAAAAGACTTCTTTTTTAATGTTCAAAGTTATGTTTAGTTAAGTAGTTGACTTGACCCAACTCAAGTTGAATAAATACTATGTAGTCGTTTTTACATACAAAGGACTGTTGGGAACAGAATACGAAGTATAATATTGGAAATAATGATGACTGTTGGCACAAGTTACTAACACTAAAATAATTAAAAAGGGTAAAAGAAAAGCTAAACATTGGCACAAGTTACTAACTAGTAAAAAAGGGTAAAAGAAAAGCTAAACAAAAGAAAAGCAAAACATTGGCACAAGTTACTAAACATTGGCACGAGTTTCTTGTTTCTCCTGCCTCTTCATCTTCTTCAACTCTCCAGTTCCCAACCATCGCCATTATCTCACCGACAGCCACTTGCAGACAATCTCCGACCTTTTCGTTTTCTCTGTGAATGAGGTGGCGCATCGGGTTGCTCTCCCGAGTATCGGACACGAATTTCGAGTCGTGTCGCGAGTCGTACCGTGTCCGACACCCGACACGCCACCAAATGGGCGAGTCCGAGTAACACAGTCTTAAAGTCCATATCTACACCAAATTACCCTTTGCCATAACTTAAGGAAGAACTTAGCGGTAGAAATTTGCGGAATAAGTTCAAAAACCATTTTCTAATCAAAACGACTCTTCTAACCAACCGGGTAAAGCCAATTCCCCCACTTCTACACACAACCTAACAACTCAAAATGTGAGAACTCTTACAATCCCCTATCACCGCCTTGTGTTACAAAAAACACATATGAGAGGAGCAGAGTATTTATGAGGCGCATGTGGCACACACAAGGCGCTTAAGGTGTTGCCTGAGAGCGCGCAATTAGTGAGGCACGCACATATACAAAATGTTTCTGTTGATAATAAAATAAAAGCATAATAATATATTTGACCATAAAATAATACCAGAAAGGTCCACATTAACTCCATCGAGCCCACATTTTATCAAAATAATCTTCATACCAGAAATCCGTCTGAATAAAAAACGCACACTCATGATATTGGGATCTTGGAGCCTCAACATGATGCGCACAAGCATAAGTCTTAGAGATAAGAGAGCCTTTAAGCTTCCTGGCTTTAGTATACTTCTGTACATCTTTTCTGCCTCTCACTTTCTTCGTATATCGTTTTCTTTCTTTACATACGGCAACACTTGAAAGTTGTGAGGCATCAAGGATGATGAAATTATAAAATAAAAAAAATAACACAAAAAACAACAAAAATCTCAAGTGAATTTGTGCTTCATGTGCTCTAAATGTGCGCTACGAGCAAGCATTAGATAAACACCCTCTCATTCATTAGCTCAAAAGCAAAACAAAAACCATCCAATCAAAGCCTAGCTCACCAATCAAAGGTCTTTCAACCAGCTACCTCTCAATTACAAGCTTTTACTTTAAGTAACCCCTTTACTTTGCATTAGCGATAGACCATTCTACCTAAAAATTGTCCCCTCAAATACATGGCAATATGATAATTATAACATTACTGCTCGTTGAATATGTTTATAAAAGATAGAAGGAATTCCAACTCCAAGAAAATCTCTACTTATAAGCGATAAATAGAAGCTGCCCATGAATTACAATTTTATTTCTTACACAAAAGGGGGATATGCACTGCTTCATACTATTCTTAAGGATTTTTTAACAATAAAAAATAAAAATAAAAGAGAGAGAGAGAGAGAGAGAAAGGGGAGGCTAGGCATAAGGAAGGGTTCTGACTTTTGGGAACAAAACAAACCCTGCATAATCTGCTACATATTTCCATGCTATGAACCCCAAGCCGCAAACATCTCTGATCCAGGAACCATGAGTCGCATCCTTATCACCCACCATTAGCAACGTCTCCGACCTCCTTAAAAGTTCTCGAATTTCTCAACCAGACATCACCAGCACATAGATTACTTAGGATCTGCCCCCTAAAGAGAAGCTTAACTTGATCAAACAACCTCTAGATTTAGATCTAGCCCATCCCATGCAACAACTCTTCCTCCTTTCCCTCGTTGTGCCTTCTAGATGTGGGAGAGAACAGTTGTGGACTTTCCACATCCAGCCAATTGATGGCCCTTCCTAGCTTCTAAGGTGAGTAGTACATCCTTGCTGACCTTCAACTGTTGTAAACTACAAAATGAAATAGTAAAATACGCTTCATGGCCAGCAGGCCTTAAAGATGGGTCGATCAAGAAGCTCCATGACCAGGAGATTAGACCACTTGAGTTTCCAGTTTTCTCTTTGATAGACGTAGATAAGAGACATCTGATATTAAATTGCATTTACATGCATATTAAAGGCTATCCAGTCACAAGCAGCACTTAACAGGATCGAAAAGGGAACTAAACATGAATAGGCCCTTGAAATGTATGTGTGACAAGGGTAGAGGTTCGATTTAATGAATATTATAATCGTACCCTCTGTACACACACAGCTGAAAATAGTCAGCAACGACAAGTCACAGAAAAAGAGGTAGAAAGGAGAACCAGGAATCATTATCATGGTAGATATCACATCAGACATAACACCTCTAAATACTGTATGATAAACCACGAATACAGACCCTAAGACCTTGACAAATAGTATAAATAGTGATTATAGTTCTCCACGGGAAACTGTATAAAGTTTTAAAAGCAAAACATAGCACCAAAATAATCATATCTAGAACGACATGGCACCATAATACTCACCTGATCTATAACCTTCTCGTCAAAAAGAATTTGTGAACTGAAGATACTCATTGAGGCTCCCAAGGTCACTGAGGATATCACCATCTCAGGGGCTATAAATACTTGCTTGTATGACCCAAACGGAAAAGGAGATTTAAGGTAGGTTTCGTAATGTCTGCCAAAACAAGGTAAAGATAAGTTACAGCAGATGAAAAGAAGACACAGTGTGCTTCTCTAACATTTACCAAAAGAAGGCAGGAAAGAAATAAACAAAAAGAAACTATACATACAATCGGGCAACTGAGAGGCCTGGAGAATGCTGACAAGAAAGACGTCAAAAGATTTTTGTACAAACAAATAAAACCTACCTGAAAGCATCATGAAAAAATCCCAGAGTGTTCTGAAGATTCGGTAGACTCCCTGCCAAACACAAATGCGACAGAAGACTACTATGATAGTCTGGAAGAATTTGAAATGGTGCTACTGCCAAAGATATCCACCGTGCAGAGACTGGAATATTCAATTTATAAACAAACGTTTTGCGGAGAGGATCATCCTTGCTTAAAACCTGCAGTCGAGTAGCTAAGACAATTAGCATCAGCTAAGAAAAAAAAATTTCCTTTTAGTTCCTTAAGATGTGAAAGTTCTCACTTATCAAGGGGAACCTTTGACCTCCAGTGGGGAGGTAAAGGGTAGTAAAGGGTAGCAATTGTTGCCCATTATTGAAGAAAGTTCAGATGATATAAGAGACTTTGAGAATATTGCAACCCAAATTGTCCCTGGGTCTAAACTCTTATGAATAATAAGTATAGCAAGCACTAAGTAGTCCACATATCATAAAATAAAAATTATAAGTGTGCAATAAACTCCTCTCCAGACCCACGTTATACTTTTCACCTTGACTTTTGCCTTGTTCTATAAAAACTTCGGAAACGTTCCAAAAAATTCCAAAAATTCCTGAAATTTCCCTAAGATCAATAACAAAAGTTTCCAGAAATTCAACAAAGTTTCCAGAAACTCATATAAATTCCTTAACAAAATACATAAGGAGTTTTCTTAAGTTCCCAAGAGTTCCCAAACATTCCTAAATGTTCGCATAAGTTCTGTATAGTTCTCAAAATGCCCCATGAAAATAATCACTTTTTCTTCAAATCAGGGCAAGTTTATTAACAAACACATCATCCATACTCTGGCAGTCTGAACAGTCATTTCAATGTGAATGCAAGGTAAACTACCGGCGAATTTCCTATTACAAGCTTCTTACAGAATTGTAGAGTTGAACATGTAAAATCTTTTCTTTGTTTGGATATAATCTTTTCCTTTACCTTTTCCGTAGTTAAGAAGTTGCTTGATAAGATTTCACATTTATCGGTATCAAGATTATGTTAAACATTTGTTTCGCTTTTGGTTAGTGACTTAATAAAAGTCTTTGCTTTCTCTAATTAATATCATCTCAAATATCAATCCACTTAGTAAAAAAAATTTGTTGTTTTGGATAGAAGAAACTACCATTAATCACCAAAGTCACAAAATAGGACAAGGAGTCTTAGCTGGAAAACTTCCAAAAGGGCCACCTACTTTCATTGTGTCATGAAAATCTACTTGAATGCATGTGAGCCTTCGCTCATAAATGCTAGGAATACTAGCCACCCCACAAAAACTCCAAAGAATGACAATTTCAAGCAAAATGGAGAGTATTTTGCTCTACCCAAATACACCAAATACAGCCAACACATAACAATGCCACGGCACAATTTGCCTTCTTTACTCGTAACCACACCCGGAAAACTGATATGAACAAAATCCATTAAAGCTGGGAGCTCCCGCTTCTCCACACTCTAACCTTTATCAATCTTAGCCAAATTGATAGGCTGAATCACATTGAAGTAAAAAATAAAAATAAAAAAAGGAAGATGCACACCCTATATGCTGTCAAATGTCAACATTAGTACTTAACCCCCAAGCACCATAATCTAGCAAAACGTAAGCACCTCTCTAAGGAGAAGATCCTTTAAGCTTTTGATTATAATTCACACCCGATGTTAAAGGGGAACTTGTTGACCTTGTGAGAGATAAAATTAAGAACTTACAACTATAAGGAGCCTCACATGTATGCCTTCTAAATCCTAGCATCCCCATGCCTTTCAAGAGGGAACTAAAGTAGCGGGACGGGTATGGGAACGGAAAATTGTACCTGTCATGGGTCATGGGACGAAGTTGGGTTTACAGTCATACCCCCCCCCCCTCTCCCAAACGCACGGTCTCCTATCCATTGTAACTTTTAATGACCTAGGTTCCCTAACCACCCGTTGAACCCTGATATCATTTGTAACACCCAAAGGGGCCGAGGAATGTTACCTGAAAAGATATTCTTTCTAGCACATATTGTCCTCACTTACACACACACCTAAGAGGTTATATAGTGTACTACCTCTACCCAAACATGTGGAGTTTCTAATCAAATAAGCTCCCTGAAAAGAAAGGTACACCTTGTTGATATGAGTTATCAATCTTTTTAAACACTCATCAAAGCTCATAAATTCCCGATCATAAAAATCTGCTCAATCATAAAAATGGGGAACTATATAGGAAATTCTACGTGGTACCCTCATCAATTTCAATTTTTTAATACCCTTGCTTATACTCTAATCTATATGGTGCCCTCCCTTGTATATTTTTGGGTCTCATAAACACTGAATTCACTTTCTACTAATTATGTTATCTCCATCTATTTGATGGAACCAAATATTTATAATTCTATGGATTTGGCAAATAAATGACATAAAACCCTATATCCTTCTACTATAATGGGATCTATTACAATGGTGTAGCGGTCAGTTAACACACTTCATCTCAAAAGTCAATTGGAAGAAGACTCTAATAGTAATTGTAGGGGTAAGGCAGCGTATACGCGAATTTCCCCACGAAACTTGTGATGGGGCCTCTTTGAAAAACACTAAGGCAGTGTAATGTGGTTGTACTTCTTGCTAAGTATGTACTATGCACCTTTGATCATTTTTTCACAAAATCTAATGAGAACCGCTATACTAGGTGCCTTAGTTCACATACTATGGAATCCTATTAGCAAAACTATTTCAATCAAAATACTTGAATTTCATACACGCAGTTCCTATACTTACTTTTTCCAAAACGCTAAGAAACTGAACTCTAACACAGATGAAGGATTGATTGAAACAAGAGTACCATGAAAAGCTAAAAAAACCACATGGGTATCAGGTAGAGTTTCTGCTCGCCGTTTGAATGTCTAGCTCTTGAGGCCTAAGGGGTCATGGTTTTGGCTTCTTTCTATTTTGTAGTTTAACTCACTCGTTCCCAGTTCCCACCAATACTAATTTTCTCCACACCATCGGTAAAAATCTTGAGCTGCGATATGTAGTTTAATTACTACTGTTCACCAGTAAAAGTTCCAGTGTTCCACCATTATGGAAAAAAAACATACGCTTAACTCTGCTAATAGAAAGTATGGAACCTTACACAACATTTATCAGTAAGAGGTAAAATGAAAGTGGATGTTTATTGATAAGGCAATTGCAACCACATTTCATCATCCTTTAAAGGCCACATAAAATGTAGAGCAGAAACAGCAAAAGCAATGGGCCAATGGCATTATTTAGAAAGACATAACATCAGGATAAAATAAAGAAACCTAAAAGCTAGAGAAGATTTTATTAAAAATCTCACCTGATATAGTAAGGTTCCATTGCTGACGGCTACAAAGTTATGTGGAACAGTAAACTCCAGATCATAACTGTGAAAGAACGAGATAATTATTAGTAGTTCAATATCAATTTTAGTAAAACTTCGAGGCTATTTTGACAACTAAACAGATTAAACCATACCAGCAGCGTTGTAAACTGTCATCCATACAAGGAAACCAGCAGTGTGCACGTCTTATCTGGCTGTTTGTATGCAATACATTGTCATCGAAGTGAACTCCTGCCTCAGCCTTCTCTACCCAATAATCAATTCTAATCCGCTTCACATTCTGCACCCAACATTAACCTACATGAGACATCACAAGCAGAAGCGCCTCATTACAAAACATCTTGTGCCAATAGGTATAATTTATATATAGAACCATAAGGAGTATATTGAATCGGTTATAACCCACAGATGAAGACATTTAAGTTCAACAATTTACCAACATAAAGCAAGCCCCTTAAGAAGGTCAACAAAAGATGCATGTCTGAAAATGCTTTCCTGAATATGCCCTGTCGAAGCTTCTTACCCGAACTGATTGTTCAAACGGTAAAACACAATCCACAGGATAAATTCACTTTTGTTGTCTGGATAAATTGTCATCTCTATGAAAAGAGTAAGCAAGAGAGTAGTCAAATGCCTTTAGATAACATGCGATGTTCTACTAGAAATCTTTGTCTTGACCCAGACCACCCAAGTCCAAATCTCGACATTTGCACTATGCAATACATACAAACACATCAATCAACCCCCCTCCAGGGGAAAAAAAAAATTCCCACAATGTTCAGCCCCAACCCATTGATCCATAGCTGTACCTTATGTTTGTTCCCCCCATCAAACCAACTAAGATTAATGAGAATAGTGTTAATATATTAGAAATCCACTGCATTGCAGATAAATTCCAATAAGAAAAAAGAACAAGGCCATCCAAAGGAAGAGAAGAAAACAAATCATGCATGACAATATGACAGTATAGCACAACATATAACAAAAACCTGTTTTATTTCGCCGTTAGAGAGCTCCCCATTTTCCATAGTTAATATGTCTTGCGGTTGGTTTGCTATCCCAACTGCTTTGCGACAAAGGATTAGCAGATTCGGAACCAATTCTCTTTCGAGAGCTGATATGTAAGTAACTCCAGCGGCATCCGCAGCAGAACTGACGGATGATACAGAACACCACCTGTTCTCAATTTCAACAGGTTGATAATGAGGAAATACATCGAACTCCGCTGGCTCTCCATCCACAGAAACTCTCTCAATCTCCAAGTTTTCCGCATGCAACCCAATGACTCCATTATCAGGGACAGCGATCTCCAATTCTGTGTAACTAAGGAATTGAGCGAAAAGAAAGAAAAAAAGTATATCAGAGCACAACTCAAAGCTAGCTATATGCCTAATAGCACAGCAATAACCCAATTTTCCTCAATTTAGCAATATACAAAAACCTGCCTAATCACGAAAGCATATAATAGGTAAAGTTTGATCCATCAGATGCTATAGCATACAAAAGAACTCTTATGCCTAGCTAACACCACAATTGTGCAAGGAAGCAAAACCAGCAATGAAGCTCCAGGACCTTTTTTACTTATAAAACTATTTTAACCATCAGTAAAGCACTAGTTACAGGCCCAATAGTAAGGCAATCTCTCGAGAATAAGCTTAAGACTAAGCAAAAAACATAAACATGGAACACCACCTTTCATAATTCACAAACGGATCCCAATCAGGCCCACTTCTCTTCACAATAGAAGTGTCACCTAGACTCAGCTATAAGTATATGAGAATGACCAAGTCTTACACTAGTGTTCTCATTAGATACTACTCCCTCCGTCCCAAAAAAAGTGGTCACTTTCAACTTAACCTCATTTCTAAGAAATTAAAGAAAATACACCATATACTTTTCATCAATGAGATAGGGCAAAACATCATTATAGACCTTCACAACAAATATCTTAAAAAGTGGATGTAAACAGAGAGTTTGCTATTTTAACATACTAATTTTGTGAAGTAGCCATTTTTTTCCAGGAAAAAACAAAAAGATAATATGGTCATTTTCACGAAAATGGAGTGAGTAAAAATTTTGAACTTAAAATAAAATAGTCAATAGTCAATACCCATATTGATGTTGGAGTATCCAATACTATTGTACGACACGTAACAAAAGTGCATGCACAATATCTATAATAAGTATCCCTAAATATTAGAATATAACTGTAGCTTATGCTTTTATTTGAATTGGTCTTCTCATATTATATGAGGGCATAATGGACCAAGAGATACGAGGAGGAAGACATGTGCATCATCGAAGCTTCAAGATGCGAGTACATATCATAATGAGATTATTGTTCGGGGCAACCATTAGCTTTTCATTGATTTAGGCCTTCTCATACCAACTTACAACAAACAATCAACTATCAAGCTATTTAAGCTTAATTGAACTAAAATCAAAAAATTTAAATCATCAAATACTACAATTATATTTGTTCATTCATATAACAAACGATAGGTATAGCAAAGTACTTGTAATAACTAATCGAGAAATAAATTTCAAGTTTCGACATCACATTCTCCACGCCACTCACACATTACTCCCCTCCCATCCACCTAAAGGCCCCCCCTTCCGACCAAACTACCATTCCACCTAACGAACCCGTATCAAAACCTCGAAACTCCAATATTTGCATGCACGGACACCCAGACACTTCATTTTAAGGACACCAACACCAACATCAATACCTCAATTCCTATGAAGAGGCTCCCATCCAAGCGGGGTAAGGGGGTTGGGTGCACACACCTCCATTAAGAGGTTTTTTTGGCACAAAAAGGTGCAAAATCATCTAAAAAATCCAAACTTCTAGCTAATTGGCCCCAAATCATGCTATTATGATCCGCAACAACAAGTGTGTGCACATAATCTAAACTAAGTATCCCTAACTTACAACGAACAATTTACAATCTAACAATTTGAGTTACAAGTTTAGTCAGTTAAGCACTACTAATAGTATCTTGGTTCATTCATATGATAAATAATAAATATAAACAGTTACTTAAATTACTAATTGAAAAGAACAATTGAGTTTCGCCACTACATTATCTGACATCACTCACACATTTCTACCCTCCAATCCACCTATCATCCCTTGGCAACTTCTATTCCATTTAATGCATCCGTATCAAATTTTCGACACTCTGAAATTCATACAAACATTCAGATACTTTATTTTTAGGGCAAAAACATGTAAACCTTTTAAAATCGCCCGAAAATGGTTACTAATTGAGCCAGAGTCAAGCTAATCAATTGCCAAAGGAGGGTTCGAGTTACGGCATTACGTAATCGGACGCCAATCACACATTGCTTCCCTTCAAATCCGGCAAATTATTAGGTACATCTGAGAGTACAAACTCTCAAGTTGACTTTGAGCATTAATTATATACCTTTCACACTTTTTTGTGTACGTCCTATAAATTGAAAATATACAACATTTTCACTTTGGCACCAAAAATGTATATTTGAGAGTACGTACTCCTAGTGTACGCAATAGGTTATGCTTCAATCCACTTAAGGCACCCGTACCAAAATCAAATTCGTACGGACTTTCGTATCCATCATTTTTAGGGAAAAAATATGTGAAATCATCTAAAACGCCGAAAATGCTTATTAATTGGCCCTGAGTCATAATAATGGACACGCTACGATAAGTACGGGCACAGAACCTAAACTGAGTATCCCTAACTTACAACAAACACATAATCATTTAACAAAATCCTAAAATAATCCGTCAACTAAAACCTACAACTATTACCTTCATTTGCTGGCAGACTGGTATAACATACTACAAATACAACGAAACACTCGACTTATCAATCGAAAAGAAAAATTCAAGCTAACTAATTGGCCATGAGTCATGATAATGCGACACGCCGACACGCAACGACAAGTGCGTCCACAGAACCTAAGCTCCGTACCTCTAGCTTAATCAATCAAGCTAAAAACCACTAAAACCTAAAATTATTAGTCAACTAAAAACTACAACTATTATCTTCATTTCATGGCATAATAAACCATCAATACAACGAAATACTCGAATAACCGATCGAAAAGGAAATTCGAGCTCGCTAATTGGCCATGAGTCATGATAAATTGATAATGCGTGCATCCACAGAACCTAAACTACGTATCCCTAGCTTAGAAAATCAAACTCAAAACTACAAAAACCTAAACTTATCAGTCAACTAAAAACTACAACTATTATCTTCATTTGCTGGCATAATATACTACGAATACAACGAAATACTCGAAAAAGAATATTCGAGCTCACTAATTGGCATTGAGTCATGATAATGCGACACGCAAGTACGCAACGACAAGTACGAGCACAGAACCTAAACTACGTATCCCTAACTAAAAATCTAAAGCTACGAATCGCTAACGTAAAATAATCAGTTAAGTAGAAACTACAACTAATTATCTGCATTTGTTGGCATAATAAACGACGAATAATGAATCGAAACAGAAAACTAAAACTTGAAGAAAATAAAAAGAAAGCGGGTGATGAACGAAGAAGACCCGAAAAGGCGACGATGATCGAAGTCGATAGAGAGGCAGAGCTTCTGGTGGAGGACGAGGGGTTCGGGTTTCGAACCTTCCTTCTTCGGGGGCTTCTTCGCCTTCGCCATTTCTTTCTTTTTTTTTTTTAAATGGCGAGGCGAGAGCGCGGGATCTCAAGAAAGAAGTTTGGGAGGTGTATTTATAGTCCCAAATGTTTTTGAAGAGCGCGGGTGAGCCGCTTGGGTCAGAGTGTCAGACCCCCATGGGTATGCCTGTGCAATGGGTCGGGGCAGGCCAAAACTTAAACGGGTCGGGTCTTCAAAATTTTGGTGGAGGGTCGGGTCGGGCCTTGACCCGCATTGACCCGACCCCTTTTTTATAGGTAAAAAGTTTGGTGTAAATTGTAAAATGACGAGAAGGGAAGGTTTTTTATTTTCAACTTTGACTTTTGAGTTATGACCCGACCCGACCCGACCCGACCCGTCAAAAGAATACATTGACCCGCCCCGTTATGACCCGACCTATCAAGCTTAGGGTCGGGTCATGACCCGCAAAAAACCGGGTCCATTGCACAGCCCTACCTATGGGTAAGGGCTATCTGGTGCAACTTTTTGTATGTGTCTATTGGCTCAAGTATATGATCTCAAAGGATGTCTCTGGGAGAAATGATCTTTCACCGCAGTTATTTGGTGTTATTGTAGAACCCCACCTTTTTATAGGGCATTATTGTAATTTTGATGACAAAAAGTCAAAAAGTGAGGGTTAACTCGTCTTCTAATATAAAACGGAAAGGGTTTTGAGGTAAAAAAATTAGTGTGAGGCCCTTCAATAGCATCTTATAGTTGCAATTGGCGTATCATTCTTGGTTGGGATGGTAAAATAAATGGTTATGTTGATGTCATTAGCAATTGCATATTTGGGTAAGCTGTGTGTCACCAAGATTGATTCACGGCATACATGGTTAAAGATCACAATCATATCTAGCGAGTTCATGAGGTTGCAAGTATTATCAATGATGGTCTTGAGGGATGATTTTCATGTTCGTGTAAAAAAATCAAGTAGTTCTTTAATGGTTTTTGCATCCGTTTCCTGTACAATGTTTCTGAATTTGTACTCAACACTTATTTGAAGCCCTGACCGAATCTTATATCTATATATATTAGTGGGTATGAACCCAATAGTTAGACATGTGGCAAGACAAGTGGCAAGTAGACACACATGGCATGACACATGGGAA